>CM032333.1:28013244-28223127 GCA_019022515.1 Quercus aquifolioides | reverse complement strand
CACATTAAACAAAACTCATCGTGGCATCTTAGTGTGAAACAGAAATAAAAGATTGCATACAAGATATAAAAAGCATGTGCATAAAGAGAGAAAAGAAATAACACATGAAGAGATAGGTGAAAAAACTGTAATAACAATCTCATCATATATATATAACATCATAATTACAAGGTTTGCTATCACAAAGTAAGAACAATGTATCTATAAAAGAAGAAAAAGAAAAAAAATACATAAGTCCTCACTACATCCCTCAAAAAAATAAAACACTCCCTTTAACAAGAATATCTCCTATACTAACTCTCCCCCTAAACACATGACTACTCTCATACCCAAAACTACTCCCCTTTTTTGTCACAAATGACAAAGGGAAAGTCACTGAGAAGCAATCATCTCATCATTGGTGGAAGAGCTAAAAGCCTCATCTCAATTAGACGAACCATTAGAGTCACCACCATCGTCCTCGTCCTCAGAAGCCTCGGGAGCAAATGAGGATGGAGCGAAAGAAGCCAGCAGAGTAGCCGTCTCGGTCCGTGGCTGCTTCGGTCGAAACTAGGCCTCACTCCGTCTAACGGTAGCAGCATTTATGGCACACATAATCGTAAAATGAGGAGACTCAAGATAGGAGACAGAAAAATGGTAAAGAAGCCTCGTGATAGCTAAAGGAAAAATGAGTTTATCATGAGTCGCCATATCCTTATAGACATCTATAAGGGAAAGTATGAAATGAGAGGGAAAATCAATAGTAAGTCCCTTAAGTAGGGATAAGAAAAATCGAGCACGAGGCTCAGTAATAGAATTATAGTGAGACAAGGGATAAAAAGTAAATGTCATCACCATATTCAGGAACCCCAGACCTTTAACAAAGGCCGAGCAAGGGGTGTTTTGAAGGCGACCCCAAAAAGATGTTGTTCCATAGAATCGGGATATGAGTTCATCTTTAGACACTGTCTTAAGACGATCGCAGCCAGGGTAGTCAGGACGCGCTATTCTAGGAACATGTAGCACCTCGGATACAATATCCAGAGTGACTATAAAGTGCATACCTAGAACGCGAGTGACAAAAAGAGGTACAGAATAGTCAAATCCATGCATATTGGAGTAAAACTCCTGTATGATCATGGAGGGACAAGTAACTGAGATGCCACACAGTGACTTCCAACCCCAACTATAGATGACAGTGGGAAGGTCATTATCGGAAAAGTTCGATAGAACAACGTGGCATTCCAAATGAATGCCTCGTCAAGAAAAGTTCTTCGAGAAGTCTGACTTGGCCTTCTCATCATGGAACCGAACATGTGATGGAGTAGAATTAGAAGAGGATGCCCCAGAACGAAGAGGGTTCCGGGACGGAACAGATTTATGCTTAGGTGCCATAGAGCAAGCTAACGCTTAGAAAGAGATAGAGGGAGACACACATATCAATAAAAGAATATGAAGAGTTGAAGGTACGTATGTGTGAAAAATGCATGAGCATGTGATATGCAATAGTAAAAACACCATGGGCTCAATCCAATCCAATCCTACCAACACACATGAATTCAACATATATAGCACACATCTGTAATGCATGAAATATAGTTAAAATGCAAATGTAATGCAATGCATAAACATATAGGATCATTTGAACAAAACTCATCCCAAAGATTTTGCAAAAAGCTCTTTAATTTTGAAAAACCCCAATTTTTTCAACAAAAGTTAGGTCACAAAAGATGAAATGCATGATCAACTGAATGAAAAAGAATCATACAAGAGGAAGAAAGTGATCTTGAGACCGAAGAGTGAGTGGGGAGGAGGTTTAGAGTGATTGAGAAGTGTTTGGGAAGGTGAAGAGCCAAAAAAAGTTGAGAGAGATTGAGAGAAATGAAGTAGAAATCGCGCTGACCCTTTATATAGAAATCCATAATTCTCAACAAATCGAGAGGTGTCGAGATTTAAATTTTGACAGATACAGCTATCAAGAAGCTGTCAAGAGGTGTCTACAGCAAAAGAAGCTCGATGGATCAAGAAGCTATCCAGCAGCTATCAAGGAGAGGGAAACTTCCTCGATGGATCGAGAAGCTATAGAGACAAATTCTTAAAAAATCTCAATGGATCGAAAATGCAATAGCAGCTATCGAGAAAAGAAACTGAAGAGCTCATAGATAGTCTAACTATCGAGAGGGGTCTAGTAGCTATCGAGATGCTTAAAAACACTTTTTCAAGAAGAGAAAAATACAGAAATGAATGCAATCAAGCATGCTACACAACCAAGATCCAAACAACATTTTGAGCTCTCAAAAACATCTCTCAACACAAAAAATGTTCAGCTTATAGATCCAAAACACACACACACACAAAACAAGTCTAACCAATTTTATATTTCAAAAAAAGTCAAGACAGTTTAGTGAGTATACATTAACACACGTATTCCTTGTGATGGCCAAATCACATTGTACTTGCACATGTATCAAAAGTAGCAAAGAATATTGCGTGTTGTGTGTGAAAAATATCGCAAGATTGCATAAGTGTCTACATGTTATAACGATTTGAGATATAAGAAAATTACTTTAACTCACACACAATCATAACTGCTTGATGGAGACTATCACCTTCGAGATACGTCCTATAACTCTCACGTCTCCTAAAAGACACTCTTGCAATCATATATAAAACATTTTAATTTTTTTTGCTTTTATTTTTCCTTGCATATTTTTCCTTTAAAGCAAACCATGCATGGGCATATAAGAGAAAGAAAATAAATATCCAATTATATTAAGCTTTTGACATTGCATTTTTGCTATGCCGAAACACACAGATGTCATTTTAGGATTGGCAGGCAACAGTGGTGAGATGATTATTTTTGCCTTTCTCTTAAGATTTTCAAGTTCTTTCTGTTAAAAAGAGTGATACGAGTGTTAAGTACAAGAGATTACTTAATCTGACTCATCACAAACATGAGCCACAAAGCTCACTTGCTTAGTTGTGCATAGAGATGCTCATCTAAGCTACAAAAGATACAAAGTTTAGAAAACTTTATTTCAATGGCCATCCGAGGTACACAAGTACCAATGTACACAAACGCACATTGTTTTTGTATTTTTCTGATATTTTAAAAAAAAAATATGAAAAATAAAATAAAGCAAAACTGAAAATAAACAAACAAAAACATGTTAAACAAAGCAAAGCATAAACTAGATGCAAATGCATGAGGAAGGAGGAGGAGAAGAGGAGATCAATCCAAGGAGATAACACCAATGTTTTGACGAAGGAATTCAAAACGTTTGCTATCCAGAGGTTTGGTGAATAAATTAAACTTCTAATCATCAGTATGGATAAACTCAAGAGTGAGAGTACCATCTTCGACAAGCTCCTGAATGAAGTGATGTCGAATCTCTATGTGTTTAGTTTTAGAATATTGAACTGGATTCTTAGAGATGTTGATGGCACTGGTATTGTCACAGTAGATGGTGAGATGCTCTTGATAAATAACATAATTAAGGAGGAGTTTTTACATCCAAAGAAGTTGGGTGCAACAGCAGTAGCGATGTACTAAGCCTCTGCAGTGGATAAGGAGATAGAATTCTACTTTTTGTTCATCCAGGAGACAAGATTATTACCTACATAAAAACAACTCCCCGAAGTACTCTTTCCATCATCAGCATTCCCAACCGAGTTTGCGTCAAAAAACCCAACTAAGACATCATTTATGTCCTTGCTATACCACACACTAAAGTCGGCAGTGGTTTTGACATACTTCATGATTCTTTTCAAAGCAATCATATGAGACTCTTTGAGATTAGCTTGATAACTAGCACACATTCCAACACTGTAACTGATGTCAGGTCTACTAGCAGTAAGGTAAAGAAAACCACCTATCATGCTTCTATAAAGAGATGAATCAACACTCCTACCCAACAAATCAACAGTAAGTTCAACATTTGGGCTCATAGGGGTTTTAACAGAACTAGTAGATTCCAAACCAAACTTTTTCACAAGATTTTTAGCATATTTAGATTGAGATATGAATATACCTGACTCTTGCTGACGAATCTGCAACCCAAGGAAGCAATTCAACTCTCCAATCATGCTCATCTCAAACTTGGCCAGCATGAGTTTAGAGAAACCATAAGCAAGTTCATCCTTTGTTGACCTAAAGATGATATCATTAACATAGACTTAAGCAACTATCAACTCGTCATCTTCCTTTTTGATGAAGAGAGTTTGATCAGTTTTTCCTCTTGTGAACCCATGTGACACCAAGTATTTTGTGAGCCAATCATACCAAGCTCTGGTGCTTGCTTTAAACCATAAAGTGCCTTCTTGAGGTACAACACATGATCCAAAAAGTGTGGATCAATGAATCCTTTTGGTTGAGCCACATAAATATCTTCTTTAAGGAACCCATTCAAGAAAGCGGTCTTGACATCCATTTGGTAAAACTTGAACTTCAAATGGCACGCTAGGGCTAGGAGAATCCCGATGGACTCCATACGGGCTACTAGAGCAAATGTCTCATCATAGTCCACTCCTTCCATTTGAGAGTATCCTTGAGCCATAAGCCAAGCCTTATTGCAGATCACATTACCCTCCTTATTAGTCTTATTACGAAATATCCACTTTGTGCCAATGATGTGCTCACCCTCCAGTCTTGGTACTAGAGTCCATACATCATTCCTTTGAAATTGAAGCAGTTCATCATGCATAGCTTCAACCCAGCTTTCATCTTGAAGAGCTTCCTCAACCTTGGTAGGTTCAACCTGCGACAAATAACAAGAATAAGACATAAAGTTAGCAACACATTTATCAATTGTACGCTTCCTTATTGTAAGTCCATGTATGTTTCCCACAATAACTTCAAGAGGATGATTCAACTTAATACTGAAGGAAGGTACTTTCTCTTCATGGGATTCAGAATCAGGTGAGGTAGGCATGTCTGCTGAACCTTCTACAACACTTGGAGTGGCAGGAGTACTTGGAGATGTGGGCTCTTGATCAACAAGTTCTTGAACATCCTTGGGCTCAGGAGAAAGAATTTCTTTAGGAATCTCCTCAC
The DNA here is from genome assembly GCA_019022515.1 of Quercus aquifolioides. Lineage (NCBI taxonomy): Eukaryota > Viridiplantae > Streptophyta > Magnoliopsida > Fagales > Fagaceae > Quercus > Quercus aquifolioides. Next base: position 28,218,095 of record CM032333.1, on the reverse strand, counting down.
TAATTTTCTCAAAACTGAACTCTGAAGTTTCATTGATAACAACATTCACAGTTTCCAGCACCTTCTTGGTTCTTTTGTTGTATACCCGATATGCCTTGCTTGTAGAGGAGTACCCCAGAAATATTTCTTCATCGGTTCAGGAGTCAAATTTTCCTTCATTCTTTCTATCCTTAAGAATAAAACAAGTACTTCCAAAGATTCTAAAATACTTGACATTTGGCTTTTTTCCCTTCCATAACTCATAGGGAGTTTTCTTGGTACCGGGTCTGAAATATACCCTGTTAACCGTATGACATGCAGTGTTAACGGCTTCTCCCCACAAGTTTCTAGCCACATCCTTGTTATGCAGCATGGCTCTAGCCATCTCTTGAATAATCCTGTTCTTTCTTTCTACTACACCATTCTGCTAAGGAGTAATAGGAGCAAAGAATTCTTGAGATAGACCTAATCTAGTTCAAAAGGACTCTATGTAAGAGTTCTCAAATTCTTTACCGTGATCACTTCGAATTCAATCAATCTTTAAGTTCTTCTCATTCTGTAATCTTGTGCACAAGGCTTCAATATGCTCAGGAGCATCAGACTTGGATTATAGAAGGATGACCCAAGTGTACCTAGTGAAGTCATCTACCACAACCATGATGTATCTCTTTCCACCAAGAGACTTAGTTCTGGTTGAACCCATGAGATCCAGATGTAGTAGCTCCAATTAATGGTCTAGATGTAGCAGATGTCTGAGTGCCTGGATGTTTAGCTTTCATCTGTTTCCCAAACTAACATGGTCCACACACTACATTGTTCACTCTACTGAGCTTGGACATCCTTAAAACTGATTCATGCTTAGATACAATTGAAAGATGTTTGTAACTAGCATGTCCCATCCTTTGATACCATAGATCTTCGTTTGGAAAACGAATGCTATTGCACACAATATCAGCATCAGGGACTAAACCATAACAATTGTCTAGAGTACGAACACCAGTTATGAGTTTCTTTCTAGACTCATCCAACACAAGGCATTTTCCCTTTGAGAATAGCACCATAAAGTCTTAATCACATATCTGACTTATGCTCAACAGGTTCACTCTTAGACCTTCTACATATAGCACATTTTCAATGTCTGGCAGTCCATGTAGTGAGATGGTTCCCTTTCCTTTAATCTGTGATTTGCTCCTATCACCAAAAGTGACATTACCACCTTTCTTAGCCTTAAAGAGGGATCGATCTCTAGTCATGTGTCTTGAGCAACCGCTGTTAAGGTACCACAAACACGTGTCCATAACCTTAAATATGAACTTCATCATAAAGCACACCTCATGCTTAGATCACAGATCAGTAGGAATGGTGTTTTCTCTCATCTGCCATTTATGAACAAAGCTTTTAACTTTCACTATTCTCAGACGAACTCCTTTGCACAATTTCATTCTGAGACAATCTAGTTTCTTCTTTGTCAAGCTAAGATCTTTTTCAATGATCATCATGATAGAATTCAAATATCTTTTAGACTTGCATTTTTTGATACACTAAAGCAAATAAAGATTAGAAAAATAAGATGTATTTGAAAATAAAGATCTTTTTATGTCGATTGCAGCCATGACAACAGGGGTTAATGGATCACACAGCAAAGATTAACTTTAATCATCAGAGTGTGACTGCTCTAATACCATTTGATAGGCCAAGAGTGTATTGACTTCTTATGATGAATTAACTAATTAATTAGCCAAGTTAATTAATTAGTTTAATTAGCATGCAATAAGCGTGGTAGCACAAACAAATCACCAACTAAGTTAATATGCAGCGGAAAACAAAGTTGACACGGTGATTTGTTTACGATTAATGAGAAAAACCTACACGGCAAAAACCACCGGATGATTTTAAGGTCACCACTCCCGAGAATCTACTATTATCACAATAAGCGGTTATAAGTAAAGGAATCCCAGTACCTTATACCAACTTACAGTTGAACCCTTATCCCAATACCCAATTAGACTTGTTCTATAGTGACAATTTCTCCTTTCAATGCACGGCTCCTAGTACGTGACTAACCAATCGATGCATAGATTCAAGTACGTGACTAACCACCAACTTGAGAAGGATGTTGGCTGTAAAGTTCACCAGTTCATCACACGATAAAGATCACGTAACTCCTTAGTTACAAAACCCTATAGTGTACAAATACAACAGTTTCTTGAAAAGAAATATGAACTAGGGCAAATTGTTTCTGGTTCACAATATGCTTGTGAAAAACTTTTTCATTGATGTGCATCAGCTGTGAAGACCCTTAAAACAATTCTTATATATGTTTAGGGTTGTGAGAAAAGAAATCTCAAACATGTATACATGGATTGGAGTGAAATCAGATCTATAAAACTGATTTTCTTAAATCTCGATAGATAGGTTATCTGTTGAGAGCTGTCAAGAATCGGGCCAAAACGGCTTTTTAAACTCAATAGATACTAGCTGTGAAGATAGCTGTCGAGTTTTAAAAACCAGCACTTCTTTACTTAAATCTTGAACAGATTTGCATGGCTTTAACACTTGAACTTGAAACATTATTCCTTGAAGTATTAAACACATCCTAGATCTACCTAATTACAAGTAAAGTGCATTTTGTTAAAAGATTAATCAATTTTATAATGATATATGTTCTTAACATGATTCACGTACGTCCTAACATAAATCTTTATATACATACCTTTATGGTTGTAATAATAGTAAACATCGTTAGTAATAATTCATTATCATAAGTAGTAATAACCAAGGACGTCCAAATTAATAATTCCAGTCAGATAAGAAACTCGATTGAATTATTTATATATACTATTAATAATATTGTCACATCTTCGAGTTAGGTGTTGAAAACAAATTTTGAGGTTGAAAAATAGGCACATGATTTAAAGTAAAGGAACGAAATTATATAAGAAGTTATATTGAAAATTACATATATTGTTTTTGATTGACCAAATGAAGTAAAGACGTTGCTATTTTCCAATCCAGGTAGGGATCAGCATTCAAATATTGACAAAGAAATTCACTGAAAGAAGTTTTTCCATAAAAGCGGGATAAGAGAATATGCAGAAAAGTACAAAGCCGCCACAATTATGCTTTGAAACTTCACGAGCATATTATTATTAGTTCCATTCAAAGCAAAAACATTAATTTCCCGTGGCTTTTAGACAAAGCCTTCGGGAAAAAATTACGTGTTTGAAAGTTTAAAATATAATGACAACTTGCCTTAAAAAAAATGTAAAGACTCTCTCTCAAAAAAAAACTTCACGAGCATATTATTATTAATTCTATTCAAAGCAAAAACATTAATTTCCCGTGGCTTTTGGACAAAGCCTTCGGGGAAAAAATTACGTGTTTGAAAGTTTAAAATATAATGACAACGTGCTTTTAAAAAAAAATGTAAAGACTAAAGAGAACTTTATTTCAGATCATCTGAAAGTTGCTCATTGCAATGCTTTTAGGAGATCTCCAAATAGTCACATTAATATCATATTATACTATAGTATTATTATTTAGGGTCTTTCTTTTCTTTTTTCTTATAAGAAGTAGTATTATTATTATGGGCAAAACTTAAGTATAGTTTAGATGCTGTTTCTTAGGTTCATTTTTTAAAATTTTGCCATGTGGATTTTTTCTCGTGAGATGGAAGTGTATTTGTTAATTAAGTAGCTAAATGGCTGAATCTTAAAAGGGAAACCTAAAGAACAACACCTAAAATATTATACCTAAATTTTGTCATATTATTATTATATAATTATTATGTGCATATTGAAACCCTCGTAGTTAATAAAGTATCATTTCGATTTCCACACTCTCATAACAACTAAAGAATTAAATAATGAGTAATTTATATTTATTTAAAAATAAAATATAATTCAATAATTACAATTAAAAATATAAGGTCTAAATTATGTACGTTTCAGTTGCAAATAACTAGTGTCAATTGAGCTAATGGCTCTTGAGTCTTGACAAGTAATTTATAATCTATAATTAATCTATATAAAACCAAAATAGAAATTAAACCTTCTATTAAAAACTTGACATATCATATTTTCTGTAATTAGTATAATAGAATATATAATTCAAATACAAATATAATCATGTCAAAAAAAAATGTGAAAATATATAGTTCTATATATGCAAACACAATCATAATATATTCCAATTAATAACTACCATAGTTGTTCAACTTCAAATACATATAGCGCATAATTGTATTGGAAGAACGGTGAAACTGTTTTTACAAGAGGAGGATTCTAAAGTCTAAACCATATTCATACTTTGGGGCTAAAATTCTCCTGTTAAAATGATTTTGAATTTTAACATAATTTTTCCAATGCCAAACACTTTATTTTTTGGGTTATATATTATATATTCGATTTCTAACTTTTTGACATTTGTTTCACTTTAGATACAATATTTTCAAAATTATTTAGAAAATGATCAAGAATTCTTAGGTTAGTTCACATTTCTTGGTATGATAATGAAGACATACAAGATTCAAATCTCCTATTTTTCCACTTAAAACTTGTCAAACAAATATTTCAAAAATGCCATTATCTAATTTAATTGGTAGAAAATATTGGTGTGACAAATAAAATTTATGAAACCAAGATTACTTTAATAATGTGGAGCCTATAATTTTCTTTTTGATTTTTTTGATTTTTTTTTTTTTTTTTTTTTTTGAGAAGAGTTAAAACTTGTAACATTTTTTTAAAGAAAATTTCAACCTATCACGTCTATTTTTAATGATAACTCTTTATCATCAACCAAAATTCCAATCAAAATTTTTTTTTTTTTAGGCAATATTTAAACACCAAATCGCTTATACAACCATCAAAGACTTTATCATTTTAAGGACCATTTTAATTAAAAGGGTGTAATGACCAATTTGTATTAACTTCTTCTTTTGTCTAAACATTTAACAATATTCATCATGGGTCTAGACAGTCCACTTTTTTTTTTCTTTTTTCTTTTTTTTGTAAAAAAGACTGTTCACTTGGATTGAAAAAACGTATCAGACTTATCAGTGCTAGCAATTCTAAATGTAGACAGATAAGAAGAATGAAAACAATTATGAAAGAGTCCAGATCGATCTAACCAAATACACGTACGGTGAACGAGTCAGCAGGGTCTCCATATATATACAGGAATTTTCTTCCAGTGACGGAGCCAACAGGTGAGCTTTCAATTTTCAGCGTTTTTGTCAAATATGAAAGTCTGAGAAACCACTTAGCGAATGAGGTACTCATCATCATAATATTATTTCTGACCTAATATTCTTCTTATACAATTTTTTTTTTTTTTTTAAGATTCTATTTTACATATATTGGACTCTCTCTTAGGGGAGTTTATAAACTAATATATAGTTGTACATATTGACCTTGTAATTGTATGCATTCATAAAATACACCAACCTTTGAAGTTATCTGTGAATAATTTCATGCATGTACGTATGACGTCACATGTACATATGTGTATGTACCAACATATTCATTGTTAAGATGGAACCAATCAACCATTCCTACAAATCTAAAATAATCTATATATTTAAAAAGAAAAATGTACCCAGTACGCCCTCACTTTTACTTAGTAAATTAGAAGCTCAACAAATTAAGCTAATTTTTTGCCAAGTGTTTGTAATAAATAAGATTTTAAATATACTTAGAATTTGTGCCAAAGTTTATTTCATTCCAATTTAAAACTATTTCAAAGTCCAAACCCATTTAAATCTACTTTCAACCCAGTTGAAACTAACCCAGAACTATCTTCCCAAAACTTATAATTAATTCAAGCATATATTTTCATACAAAATTGTTATATTCTAAAAAATTGGTTGTGCTCCCTTTTTACTGAATTTTCATAATGACTAAATTTTGTAGCTTAGGCCATGTTTATTTCAAATTAAAACATTTTTTTGAAAATATTTTTGCTCATTTTCAAGCATCTAGAATGGCTAAAAATTTACCCAAACCAAAATCATTTTCCGTTGATTAGGGAAAAACAACCTAAATTTTTGGAATTGGAAATTGTGTAGTGGTACACTCATGCAAGCTCCAAGGGCATATAAAGCATGAGTGGAAGGGTTCTCCTTCCGATGTGGGATTCCAAGCAAGCTATTGGTCCTACACTTGGTCGAAGAGAACAAAGCTGTGAGGGCTTGGCTCCCCTAAGCGGACAAAAGCCTTCTGGTGTGGTGCTTCGGGTGAGGGTGTAAAACCTCCAGGTAGCCCAAAATCTTGAGTACCCACAGAAATGTTATTCGCCCTTTAAAAAAGCGTAAAAAAAATTTCAATCTTAAGAGAACAAAACTCCCGTCTCTCTCTTGTGAATCCAAAATCCTTTCTTTCTTAATTAAGAGAATAGAAACACTAAACATGCATTTTGAATCTAAAAAATGACAAAAATATCATGAAACCTCCAAAATGATGGAAGAATACTTTTCACATCTTCAAGATGACCAAAATACTTAAACCTCTAATATGACTAAAATAATCTCAAAACCTTTTAAGTGATGAAAACACCCCTTAGAAACCCAAAACATTATATATAGGAACCTCCCCCCCCCCCCCCCCTCCCCAAAAAAAAAACTTCCAAATGATAGAAATAAACCCTTTTAATTACCTAAATGACCAAAACATGTACAAAACCTCTAAACGCCCCTTAAAACCTTCAAAATGATTAAACTGAAGTACCTTGCAAACCTATTAAATATAGGGTTGTAAGCAAGCTCAACCTTAAAAATTTAAGCTTGTTCACTTATTTTTATTTAATTTGAACATAAGTTGAACTCGAGTTTATCACTAAACAAGATTACATGTTTAAACTTTGTTCTTTTTTTTTTTTGCAAACTTGTTCACGAGCTAATTGATTAATTTTTTTTCCCTATATATAGTAAAAGCATGACTAAAATTTTTTATTCGTTCATTAAACAATTTTACAAAGTCCATTCTCAAGTCTATTTAAATATATTTTTAGACAAATATATATTAAAAATATATAAATTATATATATATATATATATATATAGAGAGAGAGAGAGAGAGAGAGAGATAAATTGAGCCTTATGTTCATAAACTTATTCATGAACACATTATTATACTTTAGCTTAGTTTGTTTAATAGTCGAGTCTAAACTTGGGCTTGAGCTTAGCTTGTTGGCTAAACAATTGAAAATAAACAAGCGTTTTCCCAAGTTGAACTCCAATTATTTGTAAACAATTTGGTTTATTTACAGCTCTAATCAAATAACAAAAATACTCATACAATATCCAAATTAACCAAAATACCCTCAAAATGTTCAAAATGACCAAAAATATCCCCCAACTAATAAAATAACAAAAATATGTTCAAACAAAAGCTCCAATATGACTATAATACCACCAAAATGACAAAATTACCCTCATGACTATCGAAATGGAGAAAACACCTTCCGAAATCTCTATTTTGACTGTGATATGCCTTTAAAATTTTGAGAATCACCTCCACACTTCTTAAAAAGTAAAAAAAAAAAAAAAAAAACTTTTAAGTGTCATTTTAGAGGTTTGAATTAGTGATAATTACGCACGTGAATTTGCAATTAGATTAATGAGTGGGATGGGTCCCGCCAAGGATTTAGTAAGTTCAGTTTTTTTTTTGGCAGTCTGATTTTGTTTGTGCTTATTAGAGTAATTTTTAACAATATTTTTTTTCCTATTTTTTAGATTTATTTTAATTTTTATGTATTGATATATTAAAGAGGTCAATTAAAGTATTTAAATCTATATAATATAGAGTAAAAAAACGTTATTTTTAGTACTAGCCAAATTCAAGAAAATTTACAAATTAAAAAAAATAAAAAAAAAGTATCCCAAAAAATAAGCAATTTTTCTAAAAATGTTTTCAACTAAAATCATTTTAAAAACCATTTTAGGCTAAAACAATCAGAGACTTATAAATCTATTTTAAGCCCAAGCCAGCCACCCGCCGCCACCACCAAGGACAAGCACAACCCATCACCACCCACACAAAATCCAGATAGGGAAGAGGGAAAAAACCGCCACCACTAATCCATTGCCACCACCACTACAGAAAATCCACCATCCACACAAAACCCATCACCACCAACACAATATCGACCACCACCCACACAAAACCCACCAAAACACCACCACCCACGCCGCACAAAAACCATCAAAACACCACCACCCACACCACCACAACAACAACAAAATCAAAGATCAAATAAAACGAAAATCAGACACAAAAATAAGTAGGGGGTTTGGTTCGGATTAGAGAGAAAAAGTGAGATGAAAGAGAGAAGACCACTGGGGAGTGGTATTGCTTGGGATTTGCTGCAAAGGAAGGGTGAGATTGATCTAGATCAAGAGTGCTGTGAGTGAGAATGGAAGAGAGGGTGTGGTTCTTGAGTGAAGGCACTAGATTGGTGACATGCAGTGTCCGATTTGGCCTTGGTTGGTCGGAGGGAAGAGAGAGAAGGCAGATTGGTGAGAGGAGGCAAGTGGGCACGGGCTTGACCGGCGGTGGACACAGGCTTGACCTTGGGTAGCTCTCTCCCTAGTTCCTTTGGCTTGGTGTGAGTCTGTAAGGAGAGGGATGGGTTAGTGAGAATGAGGGATGGGTTGACGGAGTGGCTTTCATGCACGATGGCAGGATTGTGTGTTGAGGGGTGGCACAACCCATCACCAATAGTACCCTCTCTGGGTTTTTTCTTTGAGCTCTCTCTCTCTCTCTCTCACTTCAATCTCTTTTCAGATTTTCAGTCCGTAAAACTAAGTTTGAAGATAAATCGCATGTGTAATTCATTTTACGGTTCTAGGGGCTGAATTTTACAGTCAATGAAATGGTTTTCAGTTTGACCAAATTTTACGTGTGCAACCCAACACACATCAGGGTGTAAAATATTTTCCCAAAATTATTTTCAGCTGAAACAAATACGGACTTATATGAAAAAGTAATGCTTTCAAATTTCGAGAATAAGATTCTTAAATGAAAATAAAAGTAATAATAAACTATGTGTGACTGATGTTATATATATGCTCACGCATACGTAAGAGATTATACAAAGTTGAGTATATTATACGTGTGTGTACGCACGTATGAATTCACTGATATTCCTAATTTAAAATGCCACCCCTAAGTCATTTTATAGTTTCGAGAGAGACAAAAAGAAAAATAACAAAAATCCATATTAAGGTCAATGGCTTATACTTCATTCTTACTTGTGACTTGTGAGAAATTATAAGCATTATCTTAGTCTACTGTTTAGATATTTTAATATTTTGATTAGTATTTTTTAAACTTTGATCTGGAAAAAGTTATTTTTAAAGGTTACAAGTAAGAAACTTGGTTTCCGACCAGTCATACAAGCTTCATTAAAAAAAACTGGAAAAACAACTCAACCAAAAAGTATAGCAGCCACAATGTAATAGATTATGGAGGAATTTTCAATTTAAAATTCTCACAACCTTGAGACTTTTGGCTACATTAGGGTTATTATACTGGACTAGCTCCAGGCATTTCTTTTAGCAATATTAAATTGTTAATCATTAGGATTTGGATTTCTTGGCTTGTGCATACATTAACCTATTATTTCAACTTTCAAGTTAGATTTTGTTACTACTCATAAGATTGAGATTTAATTATAGCCTTTTCAACCCATGAACGAATGCTCTGTACCTAGGCCTATTTACTTGATTTGCTACAAATTCCGGTTGTATGTGCGCCCCAAAACTTAGCAGGCAATCTGCTAGCTCATCCTTCCCTCCAAAACTTGAAAGTGTCTCCCTCAGGCATAGACTGTTTTAAGAAAGTATTGATGCTAGTTTTAAAAAAAATATTAAAGTACACCCCATGTTATTATATAGAGGAACTTAATGGGGGTGGTCCTCAAGATGCTGGTAAAAGGTTTTAAATCCAGGATCTTATGGATATCATAAGGTATTAGAAACTACTAAGCCAACCACTTGGGATTAACTTTCCCAACTTGAAATATATATGAGAGCATTTACATCAGTTTGTGTAAAAATTCATGTCTATTTTAGCATAAGAACTTACTTTTTTTATTTTTTACATACTCACTTTTCAAAAAACCCTACATCAGATTATCTATTATATAGTATACACTACATTTTATTAAAATATCAAAATTTCTTTATTTTTTTAATTATTTCTCTTTCTTCACACATAACAACCTCCATCAACTCTTTTCCTTCATACTCAAGATATGAAAAGAAAAAATAAACTAAATGCAAAATGAATAATGTTAATGTAAAATTTTTTACACAATTATACACAGACTGATGTAAGTTATTTTTAGACAAAATTGTGTAAATTCTATACATTTTTCTGCTTGTCTCGTAGTATGGTATTAATTACGTAACATCAATCTCCACAAAACTAATGCATAAAAGCGCAAGGGATTGGTTTTTTCTGGGTTAGATAAGGACCCATTGGTTGAAAATTGACTAGCTAGATAGGATAAGGATGAGACTATGTCACCAATTTGGTTGAGTAATTGTTGAAATATATAGGATTATTTGGTTGATTAATTAATCTTTATTAAATAATTTAGGACTATTTATATATATTGATTGTTTGGCTGAGTAATTAATCTTTATTAAATAATTTGTGAAGTCTTTCAGAATTGCTTGGCATGGACATCACAAATTTCCATTCTCCTATTATCCCAATCTCAATTAATCGGCAAGCCGAAGAAGAAAAGAAAAAATAATTGTAACAGCTTGCTGAATTTGGAACTAAAATTAAAAGTTAAAACACACACACACATTTTTTTATTATCAATTTGAATAACTTCCAGTTTTTTCTAATGCAAGTTTTGCAATGCCATTTTTCTTATGCTAAAACTACTCAATATTTTATTGCACTCCAAATAATATATACCAGCTCTAAATTAGGTGGACGACAAGTAGAAAGAATATTCTGTCTAATTCTAAACTTCAATTGTACACATTATGAAGTGCACCATAAGGAAACTTACTTCAACAAATTGGTCGTTGCATTCAATAGAAAACAGGAAGAAATTACAAATTATGTTAATTATTGATGGCAATAGCGTAACAAAAAGCTGTTAGATTAAGGATTTAAAAAAAAAAAATCCAAGTCAATGTGTTAAATCTTGGACATGAAGGAAACAAAATAAGAAAATGAATATCGTGCACCGATATGGAATTGTAAAGAAGTCAATTTCTACAAGAGCTTCCCACTGATATTATTGTTTTATTTGTACATATTGGAGTGAAACCATTTTAAGATTTAGATAATAATATAGTAGGTGATGCAAGCTCTCAATTGTCAATGGTTGTCGACATTTTATACGTGATAAATTATGGACTTTATTGTACTAAGTCAACAATACTATATCCGCCGAAAAATGAAGAAGGAAAAAGGAAATCAAATCAAAACAAAACAAAACTTTCCAAAAATATTTAATTATATATAAATAAATAAATTACTAGCTTTCACCTTATAGAATAATAGTGTTCTCAGAGAGTACCATTGATTGGTTCGTTGTCGTTGACAATACTAGGGCACTTGACCACGTTCAAAAAAGGAAGGAACAAAAATCTTAAAACTAAAGCCTTATGTTGAATTTGGATGGCATTGATATGGATGGGTTCAGGGTTGGCTTTATGCCTAGACTTTAAAGGCTCCAAAAATTGTGATAAGATGTGAGGGACACAAATTTTTTCACAGTTTTTAAGTTTTCATAACTATTGACGTAAGAATTGAAATAACACTACACGTGAGTTTACTATTAAAATTATTTTTATCGGCCTAATCATAGTGAGCGTTTGGATTTGAGTTTTCTCCTCATGTTCAGCATTTGCGTTTTATTAACACCGGGACCCACGCTATAGTAAAACGAAATAAACGCTGAGAAGTGCTAGCTGAAACGCGTAGATGAATAGTAACCTGCGCTATTCATGCACATGGCACTGTTCATGCACACGGATTATACTGTGCAGAGACATTGTGCACTGTTCATGCACTGTTCACAGGACTCACAACCACTTTATTCAGAAAAAATATTAAAAATGGGTCTCACGGTACTATTTACACATTTAAAAATTATTTTGCTACAGTATTTTCAGTTTTCAGTTTTCAGTTTTCAGTAAAATAAGTTATCATCCCATTAGTTGTGAAAAGAAATTATGAATTTTTTTGCATCTTTAGACCTATTAAAAAAAACAGGTAGGAAGTGGACTTTTTTTTTTCACCTGGGCCACCTCGAAGAAAATTCTTAAAATATTGGACTAATAAAAATTGAATCCAATTGAAACCTTAAATTTTTTATACAAAAAAAAAATACAAGAAAATTGAAAAAGTACTTTTAAGAATTAAGATCGATTATGTTTAAAAAAAAAAGATTAAGCAAATTATATTTTGTGAGTTAAAAAAGAGATGTTACTAAAATCTAAATACAAAAAGCAAGAAAATAATTTTTAAATAAAAACTATAATATAAAATTTTATATTTAAATTTATCACCTTATGTAGTCCTCAAATTGTATTGAACCAGACAAGTCCTAGAGGGGTTTTTTTCCTTTCACACTCACACAATAAACAGTTAAAGAAGTACCACATGTTACATCTCATTCAAACTTCTTTAATTCCTACTCTCTCTCTTTTTTGCTTCTGGGTTCTTTGATTCCTACTTTGGAGTGTTCTAACTTGGTCAAATTCATTGAGAATTCTTACTGAGGCCTAAGAATTCGAGTATTATAAATAAATAAATCTAAATAACACAGCTTTTCTGATCAATTTGGCCTAGCTAGAGACTACTCCAGCAATCTCCTCTTTTATCTGGGAGAGCTTTACTCTCAGCTGGGATAGCTCAAACATTTTATTTTGGATTCATTCATTCTTGGCTTCCTATATTGATTGGACCCTTAAAAAATAAAAATGAGCATTCTATTTCACTGTTTTTCACAAAGTTGTCCTAAGTTTATTCCTTACAAATTGTAATTAATTAACCTCACATATTGCTTGTGCCCAGTGAAGTCAATTCTGGAGCAGGCCTTTACTTTGGTCAACCAAAGGAGTCATCAGCTGCATCAGCAAGATAACAGTCATTTATGATAGTTTATCCTTTTTGTTCACACCCTCTTGAGGCATCTTTTGGGTTTTTTTTTTTTTTGCTAAATGTAGAAAAATACATTGTAAACTCCTGTTCACACATAAATAAAAATAATATTCCCTGTTTAATTCAATCAATAAAATAAAGAGTAAAAGAAGTCATTTTTAAATATAATTGTCTCCTAAAAATATATATCTAAGTTGTCGGTTGAATCATGGAATATTAATGACTTGGAGGAATCATGGTATAAAATAAGTAGAGATTAAAAATGGTTCTGAAATTCACATAAAAAAAAATATGGTTCTGAAATTATCATATCTTTAGTGAAGTATATGGAACTTTGATACAAGCCTAATACGAAGTTGGGCCATAAATATTCTTATTTGGCAGGTGCACTATTGTGCAAATTGGTTGGCAAACTACAATCTTAATTGCTTACAGTTGATTCTAAATATATATATATATAAATATATATAATAATAATAATTTTGCTTACAGCTCACTTACAAAACCGACCACTTATTCGGCCATAACTATAGGAACCTAGTTATCAGTTTGTAATTGGGCTTGCAAGACCTCTGTTTAGTTGGGCCTAGGCCTTTCTTTATACGGCAAATTGGAAATAGTCATATGTTGTATCAAATTATAGTTCAATTAGAGGAACATTTGACATCAAATTATATTCCAATTAAAAATACCTGGCAGGTTGGCACAATGTCAAAGTACAATTATAATCTAATTTAAATTTTTTATTGTGTTTCCACTTTAATATATTATATATGTGATGCAAGAGATCAAAGCAAACTACACCTTCTCCATTTATATAATTTTTTATTGTGCTTCCACTTTAATATATTATATATGATGCAAGAGATCAAAGCGAATTACATCTTCTCCATTTATATATATATGCTTCCAGTTACACCTTCTCCATTTAAAGTAAAATTATAATTTAATTTAATTTTTTTTGTGCTTCCAAAATTAGGGAGATTTATTATGCTTCTATTTAAAATAAAATACCATTAATTCTATGAGTTTGAGGTAGTGAAATTAAGGCACCATGTCGCTCTCTTGAGACAATACACATAGTCTACGGAGCTTTTCGGTATAATAGACCAAACAATTTTGTATGTCGCCCCAAGATACAATTAAGGTTTTCAGACTCAGACCGTTCATTAAATCGTAAAAGGGAGAGGTTCAAGATTTTTGACGACGAACTGAGGTCGAACTGGGGTCGAACCGTGATGACGTCATAATTAATTGAAGCCTAAATATAGATATTAAATTTATAAAACTAGCAAAATTGACTAATATATCTATATATGTGAGGGAAATTTAATGATTTTCAAGCATATATATAATAATTAAATAAGAAAGTTAATAAAATAAAATAATAACCATGAAAACATTAAAATTTATGATTAATTTTTGAAGTAAAGTTGAATATCTTTGAAGGATTTTAATTATAATTTTTTTTATTCCTTGTAAGAGATGGATAATTTAATTAAGTAAAATAAAATTGTGCTAAGTTGTTTTTATAAAAAAAAAAAAATTTAAAAATTGCTAAGGGGTTGGACCGCACGGTTCTTGCCATCGGTTCGTGCGGTCCAACCCCGTTTTAAGGGTTCACGAAATTGTCACATATGCCCGGTTCTTTATGCTTAAAAATCGATTTTCATCCTGATTCCCAATTTTCATGGTTCGACCTCTCGGTCTGGTCCGGTTCTGAGAACTATGGATACAATAAGTCCAGCCACCAAGTTGTATATCCTAAGTTCCTAACAAATACACCACTTGTAGGATAAGAAACTCTCTATAGAAAACAATATCTAGTTGTTAGGATAAAATTGATGCATAAATATATATATATATATATGTGTGTGTGTGTGTGTGTGTGTGTGTGTTTGTGTTTGTGTGTGTGTATGTATATATATGGTGGAATGGTTGAGAAGGGAATGACTTTAAAGCTGGCTGACAAAGTTTGAAAGCTAAAAACAGATATTACAAAAAGAATATTGTAGGGACTCAAGTTGGATTGGACCCAGAATAGGGATGGGTTGCTAACCCAACAAGCCTAAACAATAAATTTTTAGAGAGTGGGTGAAAGAACTAGCTCCATTCGGTAGAAAAGACCATGATCATTACGCAGCAAAGGACGCTTCAAACTAACCCAACGATAAAAACTCTCCTCGGCTGAGTCTCAAATGATATCTTTCTAGGTTCTATCCTTTTTTCTTTCTTCCCCAAAAGTCCCCCTTAATGTCACCCACTTTCAGGTTATATACCACGTTCCTCACCCCATTTTCACCGTACACGTGTAGATTATATTCTGGGAACTCCTTTCTATCCCATCCAGCACCTCCCAGAACCTTCGTTCAGCAGCCATAAGGCTGCTTGGTTATTGTTCAGGTATCACCTCCACATTAATGGGGCCAGAGAGTTAGCCGGGAAGCATTTAATGTGGAGGTAGCAGCTTGAGAAGATATTTGTTATCTCTTCCGGTTCCTCCTTTGTCTATATTCACTTTCCAGTTCTAATATAACTTTGCGGAGTACCCTGAACAGTAAAATAGTTACATCCACCTCGGACCATGGTATCCGAGGTGGATCTTATCCTCGAACGCGTTTTGGGCCACTATATATGATTTCCATCCCTTTTTCTTACACTATTCCCACAATATCTTTCTTTAACCATCCTCGGATAAGTGAATGTCCTCGGACTGGGCCGTTGGGCCACAAGCCCATTGCCTACGATTTCCACATCACCTTTTTGGATAACTGGCCCCACAATAGCCCCTCAAAATCTCGCTTTTTGTTACCTCGAAAAAAGGGAGATTTTGATATCTTGCCCTCACCCCTTTCGTGGACTTTCCTAATCTCCAGAACGCCTTTCTACCTGCCCAAGGCACGCTCCTGACGTTTCAGCGTCAGGAGCACGCCATTATTAAATGATGACGACTTCTTTGTCCCCCACGTTCAACAGCAAGATGTAAATCTAACGATGGAGGACCTTCAGTGTTTATGAGCGGGATTTTTCCCGCTTACAATTTCTGCGCCAC
The DNA here is from genome assembly GCA_019022515.1 of Quercus aquifolioides. Classification (NCBI taxonomy): domain Eukaryota; kingdom Viridiplantae; phylum Streptophyta; class Magnoliopsida; order Fagales; family Fagaceae; genus Quercus; species Quercus aquifolioides. Next base: position 28,201,934 of record CM032333.1, on the reverse strand, counting down.
TATAAATAGCTTTTCAAATCAACTATCTTTCCAGTTATAAAAATCACATTATCTGAGCGTGTATTCATTGAACCTGTCACTCTCTCTCACCTCTCCACGCTCTCATAAATACCAAGAGTCTGTCCGAGGACCTCCTTTTTTAAACCTGTAAGTTTCCTTAACCTTTCTTAGCCTTCAATCCTTTTTACTAATTTTTCTTCACGATTTTTAGAAAATGGGTAGATTTAAGAGTCTGGTTGAGTCCGAAGAGGACATAGAGATATTTAGAACTAAGTATAGAATTCCCCCAACAGTGGGTATGAGATATGCTTCTCCAGAAACGTGGGTAAACGATAGGAAAACAGGAGAAGTGGTCATCCCTATGATCGCCTTTATAGAGGGAGGGATGACCATCCCTATAGGTAATCTTACTAGAAGTTACCTTAGATTCTTTTGGTTATCTCCAACACAGTGTGCCCCAAATATGTTTAGGGTGTTAGGGAGTATAGAAGTCCTAAACGAGAAGATGAATTTGTACCTGACCCATCACGATGTGAACTGGATGTACAATCTACAACATCTGAAGGGGCAAGGATATTACCTTAGGTCTAGGCATCCTAAAGTAAGGCTAATCCAATGCCTCCCTACGTCGAATAAGGGCTTAAAAGATTACTTTTTAATCTTTTATGGGGAATGGCATGATGGTTTACATTATCCAACTAGAGAGGGAAAACCAGGTGGGGTTTTTGGCTATAAGCCTATATAGTTTGGATTATATTCTTTAGTTTAAGTTGTTTTTATTTCTGACAAAGTTTTCCTCCTGTTTTAATGATTTTACAGACAAGCACGCTACCAGACCTCAGTTCAGACTAGTTAACAGGGAGAGTTTGGATAGAATCTTGCGATCTGAGGTGTATGTGAATGAGTCTGACGGTCAACTGAAAGCAGCACACGTAATCCTTCGGTATAAACCCATTTCCACAGCGTTTCAAGCTCCCAAGTGCGTGATAAGGGCCAAGGATCCTCGGCTTCACTGCATCAGTGTAGCTTTTGAAGGATTTATTGTTCCCGAGGGCGTTCCGATTCCTGAAGGTGCACCCTTTACTCAGCCACTATCTGAGGCCACTCCTTCTATAGGAGCCTCTTCGTCGCGCCCCACTCCTTAGGACAGGAAGGAGGAAGAAGAAGAAGAAGAAGAAGAATAAGAAACTTCAGAGGGAGTTGTAGAATTGTTGGATTCTGCAGACGAATTTGAAGTATTCAATCAACCCCTATCTCCCGAGGTGGTTTTTGACGAAATAGGCATCCAGAGAAAGAGCCAGAGAAGTTTGATGGACGTGATCGAAGGCCAGCCTGGAAAGGGTGCGCCGGGGAAGTCAACTCAACCCAAACTCCCCCCTCCTCCCAAATCCCCTCTACACCCTCCTCAACCATTCCAACCAACTGGGGTCGAACCTACTGACCCGAAGAGGAGGAGAGAGTCGAAAGATAAGGAGGTGATGGAGACTGGGAGATCTCGTCCGACTCGTGAAGACGAGGCTCAACGAGCTGCAAAGCAGCAGAAGGTTAGCCATGGGCCTCAACGAGTCGTAGAAAGGACAACCACTCAGTCCTCGAAACCCGAGGCTTGGCTCCCTGCACCCATGCTCGGTGGTGAGCCCCTGAGGGAAGATGCATCGATTAGGGAGTTCAACGGTGGAATCGGGTGCCACGTCGCCTCGGCCTTAGAGGAAACCCTCCTACTCACCAAGGATATGGCCGAGCTGAGAGGCATAAAAAAGAAAGAGGTTTTCCTGAATGTTAAAAGATATTTGGGCATGGTATGACACCCTTCTTGCTTTGTGTTTTTTTTTTTTTTTTTTTTAAATGTCATACACACAACTTTATTTATTGCATCTCTAACTCTTTTTCTTCTAGGCCGTTCAAGCCACTTTCAGGCTGGAGGAGATAACCAATTCTTGCTACCAACAAATAGACGATGAGAAGAAGAAGTGAGCCACAGCTGTGCAAACACTCACCATTGCTGAACAAAGCAACGTACAGCTGAAGAAAAAGTTAGCCGAGGAAGAACACGCTCGAAAGAGTGCTAACTCAGCTTTGGAGAACACCCAAAGGCAGGCCGAGGACCAGAGGAAACGTCTGCGCGATGCTAATGACCAGCTGGCAACTTCCCAGGAACAGATATCAACTCTGAAGAAACAACTGGAGGAAGCCCAGAGACTCAGAGACCAAGCTAAAATAGCTAAAGCTGAGGCTGAGAAAGCAAAAGCTGAGGCTGAAAAAGAAAGAGACAAAGCCGAACAGCATGGATACAACGTCGGCGTTGCTGAGACCGAGGATAACTTCTGAGCTAAGGTGCCAATCGTATGCCAAGCATACTGTGCCTTGACTTGGGAAGAAGCTCTCAACCGAGCTAGGGTCGAATCTTCTTTCGAGTTGAGAAGGCCTGAAAACGTTTATTTCCCTCCGGCTATACGAGCCTCAAGCCCTTCTTCTCAACAAAAAGAGGCATCCTCCACAGTTGCAGATTCGGCCAAAGAAGCACAAACTCAAAATCCTTCCTCTCTCAACCAGCAGAAGCAACCTGAAGTTGCAAAAGATATTTCTTCAGACAAAGCAGCAGAGGGACCTAAGGATGGAACAGCTTCTCAAAGATTTGAACAGGCTTTGGCCTCAACCATCTTGCCTGCTGGAGAAGTTCCAAAGGAAAAAGAGAAAGATGTTCCTCCTGAAGCAACTGGCAAAGCCCCCTAACCCAAGCTCCAAATAAAATTAAAACCATAGTTAACGTAGTTAAATTCTCCTTATTTTCCTTTTTTTTCTTTTTTCTTTTTTGTTAATTTTTTTTTTTTGAGGATATTTTTAATTGTGATGTATATTTCCCTTTCCAAATTTATATGAGATGTTGTTGCTCTATCTATCACTCGTATAATTTTCTGCACGAATATTCTTTGTTTTTACATGATCTCTACAGAAGAATAAAATCTGATACTATAAGGGAAAACTTGTATGCTAATTAGAAATCAAAGCAGACTATAACAGTGAACTCCACAGCCCTACAAAGGCTTACTTTTAATTCATTAAAAAGTGTCCACATTTGAGAAAGTATTCTAAATGTTCAACCCAGGGAGGTACTGAGCACCTTAAAATGCATTAAGTGATGCTCATGGAGTTTGCTTTGATACACAATTTTAGTTGCACGGACCTTATTTAAAAAGCATTGATTACTACTAAGTTTGTTGTCTGAACAATTTGTCATACCTTAGTTTCTGTTTAATACTTCAATAGATGTCATAGTGTATTAATTTTCACTAAGTTTGTGGTCTGAGGACCTGACATAACTTAGTTTCTGTTTAATACTTCAATAGATGTCATAGTGTATTAATTTTCACTAAGTTTGTGGTCCGAGGACCTGACATAACTTAATTTCTGTTTAATACTTCAATAGTTGCCAAAGTGTATTAATTTTCACTAAGTTTGTGATCCGAGGACCTAACATAACTTAGTTTTTGTTTAATATTTCAATAGATGTCATAGTGTATTAATTTTCACTAAGTTTGTGGTCCGAAGACTTGACATAACTTAGTTTCTGTTTAATACTTCAATAGATGTCATAGTGTATTAATTTTCACTAAGTTTGTGGTCCGAGGACATGACATAACTTAGTTTCTGTTTAATACTTCAATAAACTGAGAAATACAAGTTGCAGAATTAGGATAAATTGTAAAAGGAAGTAAAATAGAACTGTTCTTATTAATAATAATACCTCTTTAGGTTGCTTACATTCCAGGGATGGAGTACAGTTTTTTCATCTAAATCATCTAAGTAATAAGCACATATTCCTACTAAAGATGTAATACGATACGGTCCTTCCCAATTAGGCCCTAACTTTCTCCAGGCTGGATTTTTGGTAGTTCCCAAAACTTTTCTCAATACCAAATCTCCTAGGGCAAACGGCCTCAACTTGACATTTGCATCATAACCTTGTTTTAGCTTGTGTTGGTAGTAGGCCAATTGAACCATCGCATTCTCTCGTCGTTCGTCTATCAAGTCTAGATTCTTCTTCAACAGTTCATCATTTCCATCCGAGGTGAAAGTACTAGTCCTTAGTGTGGGAAAACCCGTTTCAAGAGGAATCACAACCTCAGCCCCATACGTCATTGAAAATGGGGTTTCCCCTATTGACCGTCGAGACGTTGTTCGATACGTCCAGAGGACATGTGGCAGCTCCTCCACCCATTTTCCCTTTGCATCATCCAACCTTTTTTTAAGCCCACCAACTATGACCTTGTTGACAGCCTCGGCCTGCCCATTTTCCCTGTGGATAGGCCGGAGTGGAATATCTGTTCTTTATCCCCAGATCGGAACAATACTTTCTAAAAGCCTTGCTATCAAATTAAAGGCTATTATCTGAGATGAGAGCTTGAGGAACCCCGAATCGAGTAATGATATTTTTCCAGACAAACCTCTTGACATCCACATCCCTGATATTGGCCAGAGGCTCAGTTTCGACCCACTTCGTAAAATAGTCTGTGCCAACTAGCGGATATTTTTTATTTCCTACTGCTTTAGGGAAAGGGCCAACGATATCTAAGCCCCACTAAGCAAAAGGCCAAGGACTAGAAAGAGGATTAAGAACTCCCCCCGGCTGATGGATGTTCGGTGCGAACCTTTGACATTGATCACATTTCCTAACATACTCATGTGCTTCTTTTTGCATGCCTAGCCACCAATACCCCTGAGTAATTGCCCGGTGAGATAAAGATCTTCCTCCAGTGTGACTCCCACAAATCCCTTCATGTAGCTCTTCTAGAAATGCCTCTGAGGTTTCGGGGTGTACACAAAGCAAATATGGCCCAGAGAAAGAGCGTTTGTATAACTTTTTGTCCTCGGACAGCCAAAACCAAGGAGTTTTTCTTCGTATCTTTTCAGCTTCCGATTTGTCCTCGAGCAGTATATCCTTCTCAAGGAATAACCGTATAGGATCCATCCAACTACGCGCCGAATTGATTTGATTGACCTGAAGCGAGTCCCCCGTTACTGGGGTGGGTGTGCTTAAGTCTTCAACCATTATCACTCGGGGTAAGTTTTGCGCCGATGAGGTAGCAAGGGTAGCCAAAGAGTCTGCATGGGCATTTCCGCTCCTAGGGATATGGGTTACTTCAAAAAATTCAAAATTTACTTGCATACACCTAACCTGGCCCAAGTACTCCTGCATTCTTATGTCCCGAGCTTCCAACTCCCCTCTAACCTGGCCCACGACCAGTCTCGAATCCGAGAAAATCTCCACTGTTTTTCTACCTAGTTTCTTGACCATCGTCATCCCCATTAATAAAGCTTCATAATGACCTTTTCAGGAGATATCAGAACCAACCCCACTCCTGACCCCCGCTGGTTTGCTGCTCCATCCACATATACTTTCCAGGGTGAGGCATGTTGCGCGGAGATAAGGCCAACTGATTTTTCATCCATGCCATGTGGGCTTGCTTCTATTTCTTCAAGGCCTTCAGCAAATTCGGCTACCAGGTCGGCGAGAACCTGACCCTTCACAGAGGTACGAGGCATATACTTAATATCAAAAGCCCCTAAAATTGTGCCCCACTTAGCAATCCTGCCAGTGTAGTTTGCACTCCGAAGTACTACTTTGAGCAGATACTAAGTTAGGACGACCACAGTATGTGCCTGGAAATAATGGGAAAGTTTCCTTGTAGCATGCACTACTGCCAAAATGGCATTTTCCAACGGCAGATAACGTACTTCAGCCTCATGAAGTGACTTGCTCACGTAGTAGACTGGCCGTTGTACGCCACTGTCTACTCATATCAGAACAAAACTGATCGCATAAGTGGCTATCGCCAAGTAGGAAAAAAGGACCTCATCCACCTCAGGACTAGACATAATGGGTGGACGAGATAGATACTCTTTAAGCTACTGAAATGCCAGGGCGCACTCCTCGGTTCATTCGAATCCTTTCCACTTGTGGAGTAGAAGGAAAAAAGGTCTGCACCTATCCGCCGACCTGGATATGAATCTATTCAAAACGTCAGTCATCCCAGTTAACCTCTGGACCTCCTTGGGATTCCGAGGTGGTTGCAAGCTACTTATGGCTCTAATTTGATCGAGGTTCACTTCAATCCCTCGATGAGTCACCATGTAGCCCAAAAACTTCCCTGAGCTTACCTCGAATGAGCACTTGGACGCGTTCAGTCGCAATTTGTGTTTCCTTAAAATCTCAAAAGTGTTGGTGAGGTCTGTCACATGCTCGGCCACTACCCTGCTCTTCACAACCATATCATCAATATAGACCTCGATGCTCCTGCCCAACTGTGGCTCAAACATCTTTGTCATCATCCGTTGGTAAGTAGACCCCGCATTCTTCAAGCCAAAGGGCATTACCTTGTAGTGATAATTTCCACTGGGAGTGAGAAAAGCGGTCTTTTCCTGATCATCCAATGCCAGTGGGATCTAATGATAGCCCTGAAAGGCATCTAGGAAGCTCATCCGAGGATAGCCTACTGTTGCATCCACCGGCTGATCTATACGGAGCATAGGGAAAGGGTCTTTTGGACAAGCTTTATTAAGGTCCATGAAATCAACACATACGCGCCATTTTCCATTTTTCTTTTTCACCACAACCGTATTAGCCAACCATTGAGGGTAAAATACCTCCTTGATAGCCCCTGCCTGTTTGAGCTTAGTCACCTCGTCTCTGATAGCCTCGGCATGTACCCTGGATGGATGCCGAGGTGGCTGTTTCTTCGGAGTAACAGAAGGATTAACATTCAAATGATGACAAATGAAGTCTGGATCCACCCCTGGGGCTTCGTAAGAATTCCATGCAAACACTCATCCTCTCCAAATTCTCACACTCCGCTTCACCGGCAGATGTGCTGTAGAGGGTCGCCAGATTCTTTGATTGCTATAGGTCATTCTCGGCCGTGGCCGAAGTATCTGTCTCTGGCCGATGTTGAATAGCCGTTATCAAGCACTGCCTAGCCATGGCTTGATTTCCCAATATTTCTAACACCTGGCCTCTTGATGGATATTTCACCTTTTAATGAAGAGTAGAAGAAACAGCCCCCAAGGTATACAGCCAGGGCCTACCCAAAATAGTCATATACGGAGAAAAAGCATCTACCACAATAAAATCCACCTCCACCACGTCTAAGCCGGTTTGCACAGGTAATCTAATCATACCCACCGGAATGACCGATCTACCTTCAAAACTCACCAACGGGGAGCTATAGGCTGTCAGATCCTGGGGTCTCAAATTCAGCCCCCTATACAGGTCAAGATACATCACCTCGGCCGCGCTCCCCTCATCAACCATCACCCTTCTCACATCATACCCCCCGATCCTAAGTGTAACCACCAAAGCGTCATCATGTGGTTGTATGGTTCCTCTCTTGTCTTCATCTGAAAAGCCCAACACCAGTGAGGTGTCCAGTCTGACTCTCTTCGACATTGAATTGGAGCCCTCATCCAAACTATGAGACACAGCCATTACCCTGGACGGGCAAGACCCGGTTCTTCCTGGGGTGGCAAATATAACGTTTATCGTGCCTAAGGGGGGTCCTGAAGAAGCATCTCCCCAAAATGTCGAACTTGTCTAGCTTCCTCGGCCGCTGGAATGATGCAGAAGCTGGGTCAATTTCCCCTCTCAAACCAGCTGATCCAAATGGTCCCACAAATTTCTACAATCTTCAGTAGTATGTCCATGATCCTGGTGATATTGGCAATAAAGGTTTTGATTACGCTTCACAAGATCCCCTGCCATCCTATTGGGCCATCTGAAGAATGGCTCGTTTTTAATCTTCTCCAGAACCCGTTGTACTGGTTCTCGGAACACGGCATTAACCACCTGGGAATTAGCAGATCCTGGTTGCCCCCCAAAGTCCTTCCGAGGTCGGTTATTATTGTACCGATCCGACCTGAAATCCCTCCTCTCCTGAGGGATTACCTTGGACTTTCTTCTACCCTGTATCTGATCCTTCTCTACCCTTCTATACTTGTCAATCTGATCCATAAGCTGACGCACGTTGGTAACAGGTTTACTAGTCAGAGATTTCCTCAGATCATGCTCGGTTGGAAGGCCAACTGTAAAGGTATTAATAGCCACGTCATTATAGGCTCCATCTACTTCGTTGAACATTTTCCAGTATCTATCAGAATAGGCCTTCAGGGTTTCTCCCTCCCGCATAGACATGGATAATAGCGATCCCAAAGGCTAAGAAACTCTCCTACAGGTGATAAAGCGGGCACCAAAAGCTTGGGTGAGCTTCTCAAAAGAGCCAATGGAATTCGCTCTCAGACCGTTGAACCATCTCATCGCCACTGGACCCAGGCTAGATGGGAAGACCTTACACATCAAGGCCTTATCCTTAGCATGAACAGCCATTCTTTGACTGAAATGGCTAACATGTTCCACTGGGTCTGTTCGACCATTATAAATGGTGAACGTGGGTTGATGGAATCGCCGAGGAAGATTTGCATCCTCAATGCGTCGCGTGAAGGGCGATTTGGAAACTTGACACAACGCTTTGTTCAGGGCATCGTTCCTTAAACCCTTGCGAGGCGAACTCTTATACTCTCATTTACGGTGGTACTCCTCATCATAGGAAAAAGATTCACTGGGTGGAGTTTTTGACCTTTGTCTATAACTGGTGTCATCTGACTCCTCAGAAGATTGCCTGGAGTTGTGAGACCTACGCCTTCGTCGCTCATGTCGCAATTCCATTTTCAATTTGTTAATCTCACGTTGCATGTCCCCGTCGTTCTCTACATGGGAAACATGGCTTTTCCCCCGAGAATGACTTCTATCAGGGTGGGTTGTCCGCACACTTCCCTCACGATCCCCTCTTTGTTCAAGGATTACCAACGGATTACCATGCTGAGACCCCCTGGACTCTACCTGGTGTGGATTATCATCCATCTGCTGTGGGCCACCCATTGGCTGCTGCAGTGCTCCCCCTTCCATCACAACCGTTGCACTTGTCTTTCCCTACAAATAGATCAAGTTTTTCCCACAGACAGTGCCAATTGTAGGGACTCAAGTTGGATTGGACCCAGAATAGGGATGGGTTACTAACCCAACAAGCCCAAATAATAAATTTTTAAAGAGTGGGTGAAAGAACTAGCTCCATTCGGTAGAAAAGACCATGATCATTACGCAGCAAAGGACGTTTCAAACTAACCCAACGATAAAAACTCTCCTCGGCTGAGTCTCAAAGGATATCTTTCTAGGTTCTATCCTTTTTTCTTTCTTCCCCAAAAATCCCCCTTAATGTCACCCACTTTCAGGTTATATACCACGTTCCTCACCCCATTTTCACCGTACACGTGTAGGTTCTATTCTGGGAACTCCTTTCTGTCCCATATAGCACCTCCCAGAACCTTCGTTCATGGCTGCTTGGTTACTGTTCAGGTATCATCTCCACATTAATGCGGCCAGAGAGTTAGCTGGGAAGCATTTAATGTGGAGGTAGTAGCTTGAGAAGATATTTGTTATCTCTCCCAGTTCCTCCTTTGTTCTATATTCACTTTCCAGTTCTAATATAACTTTGCGGAGTACCCTGAACAGTAAAATAGTTACATCCACCTCGGACCATGGTATCCGAGGTGGATCTTATCCGAGATGGATCTTATCCTCGGACGCGTTTTGGGCCACTGTATATGATTTCCATCCCTTTTTCTTACACTATTCCCACAATATCTTTCTTTAACCATCCTCGGATAAGTGAATGTCCTCGGACTGGGCCGTTGGGCCACAAGCCCATTGCCTACGATTTCCACATCACCTTTTTGGATAACCGGCCCCACAACAGGAATAGCTATTGGACGAGTTTTAGAATTTTTTTTTTTAAAAAAATGTTGTTTTATTTATTATTTTTTATGGGAAGGAATGATAGACATAATATTAAGTCTCTAGTTTAGTTTGTGTTGTATATGTAGGTATATACAAGATAGGTTGTAATATATATACCAGAATATGCCTATTAAAAGGTTACAACCATTCGAATTGGATATACCAAAAGGTGATTATTGAAAAAAAATGTGTTTGTTGAACGAAAAAGTGTCTATTGAACAAAAATGTACCTATTGAATGAAAATGTGTCTATTGAATGATCATAATCCTTTGGGTATAAATAGTTGTCATATTTATTTGATAACTTTTTATTCATCTTTCTTAGGGGAAAAAAAAACCTATAGATATTCTCCAAAATTGTTATTTGTAATTTTTGTTTGTTTTATTAAATAGTGAAAAAGTCTAAGAATAGGTACGCACTTCTCTTTTTATAATTTATGTTTTCCATTCCCCATGATCCTGTCCCACTAATCATAAATATTTCTTTTCATTTTATATATACCATAGGCGTATAGACACATAAACGCCGAAAAATATGGGAAAAGAACTTCGCTGACGCACCAATCCAACCTAATCATTTTTTCGGAATTTTTTTTTTTTATATTGTCCCACATTTAACGTTTTTTACCCATTTCACTGTTAAAGTATTTTAAATATCTATTTAGATACTGCTTATTTTGCTGAAAATTAAAAATTTATTACAAAAAACATTCTAGCAAAATGATTTTAAAAAGGCAAAACACTGTTGCTGAAAACTTATTCCGTTTTTCACTTCATGGCTAGTCCATAAACAGTGCCTCTCCCAAACGCAAAACGCACAAACATCCTCTCCCAAACACACGCTAAGTTTCTTGCTGATCTCATAAATGAATGTATATCATAATAGTAGTTAAATGAATAGTGAAATGCCATTTTAATTGTTTAGTCTTTTAGATAGGTTGAAACTTTTTTCTTTTTTCTCTTTTAGAATCAAACTTTTTTCTTTTTTCTTTTTTACAATCAGATAGGATGAAGCTAAATTCAAGATAATCTTTTTTTTTTTTATAATCAATTCTGTACGAGGCGCAAATGAGACTGATGGACTAAGTCCCACTTGGGCTCACAACTTATTTGTATGTTGGGTCAAGATTTCCTACTCTGGGTCATTCACATCATGGAGACTCAATGAGATCCCTTTTCTCCCTTTTAGTGCCTCACTTCCTCTCTTCTCAAAATGTTCTCCTTGCCTTTTCTAATATTTGTTCGCTCCCCCACTTTTTCCAACCCCTTCTTTCTTACCCTTCTCTTCTATTTATAGCTCAAAGTTCAGGGAGAGGCTTTTCATGCTCCCGCAGTTAGTGCGATGGAAGGTCCAGTAGCGTCGCCAGTAAGTGGGAGATCAGGTTTGGATGGCCTTGGGACTTGGTTTCCACTTCCGTGGATAGCTCGGCAAAGACGTTTCGTGCTTAGTGCGATGGGAGGTCCAGTAGAAGTGATGATAAGTGGGATTTTAAGTTTGGGTGGCCTAGGAACTTGCCTCCCACTCCCGTGGACGGCTCGGTGGAGATGTTCCAGAGAGTCCAACCGGGCAAACGAGGGTGATGTGCCTGTTCGTCGAACTTTCCTTATATGCCCGGTAAAGCATTGCCGATCATGTCTTTCGTAGTGAGACTTGGGCCCCCGGCATGCGTAGGTATAGATTGGGCTTTTGGGCGAGTGAGAGCTGGGCCCATGTGCTGTGCCTTTGTAGCGGAGATCCAAGACCAAATGGGCTCAAGTATTTAGATGCCGCACATTAGCCCCCACTTGATTCATACCCAGTACTCGGCGTGAATCAAGGAATCCCAGGGACGCACGTTATGAGTTCAGTGAAGCGACGTCTGGGGCGCTCCAGAGTCCCATTAATGCGCCCTCAAAAGGCGCGCTGAGTCTGGCCATTCATTTCAATTCTCATCATTGCCTGACGCTTCGTGAACCGAGGAGACGCAGGTAACAGTTGGCGTTGTAACCTCCAAGGCTCGCCAATTAATTCTCATAATGGCTGATTGTGTAGGGGCCTTTTTTGTGTGTTGGGCTGGACTGCCTGCCGCGGTAGTAGGCCCGAGTATTCTGAGTAAGGAAGTTGAGACCGGTCCAACTGGAACTCAACTTGGGCCGGCTTGTGCGCAAACGTTGAGTCCAAGTCCAAAGGAAGATGCTGCGAAGTGGGCTTATCCCCCGTTTCTGCCGCTGCCAGTTTCTGCTGCAGGATTGATTTTTCTGTTTCTGCCGCTGCCAGTTTCTGCTCCAGGATTGATTTTTTTGTTTCTGCCACTGCCAGTTTCTGCTGCAGGATTGATTTTTCTGTTTCTGCTGCTGCCAGTTTCTGCTGCAGGATTGATTTTTTCGTTTCTGCCGCTGCCAGTTTCTGCTGCAGGATTGATGTTTCTGCCGCAGAAGGAACTTTTCTCCGGTTCTGCCACAGGTCTAACTTTTTTGCTGTGCAGCAAGACTTTCTACCGTGCAGTAAAACTGTCTGCCATGCAATAAAAGTTTCTGCTATGCAGTGAAGCTGCCTGCCGTGCTTTAAAGCTGTCTGCCGTGCAGTAAAGCCTTCGGCAATGTGAATGACTACCATTTTTACTGCAGAAATACTTTTCTACTTCCTGCGCATAAACAAATCTAAAAACCCAAAGAAAATACCCATCAAACAAATGTTAGTTTAAATGGGTTAGCATATTCTCAAATATATACACACATATATGAGTATATATACTTGTACGTATTCACATATACATATATAAAATATATTTTTCCAGAACATGAGAAACAGGGTATATGTATATATATACTTACGGCAGGATAATGGTTAGTTTATATCAAAAGCAAAATACGTAATAACAAATAAAAAGGAAAGCTTCGGCAGGAAAGGTTTAACACGGTAAATATAATAAAAGGGTGCTACGGCAGAATAGCTAATACAGCAAGTAAGACATCACAGCAGGACAATTGATGCGGCAGACGTGATAAAAACGTGCTACAGCAGGATGACTAAATACGGCAGATATAAGTTATAATGAGAGAAATCAAATCTATTTGCAATCAAAATTAAGTAATAAATCTGCCCATAGAATAAGTAAACCAAGAAGGAGCCCAAACTCCAACTTCAACAACCTTATCATGGCTCTTGCCGTAAAAGTTGTTCATTTTGGAGAATAGGCCTAAATGGCCACTAGCTATTACTTTTAGAGATTTCAAAGAGTGGGTTTGCTAAGAGGGAGGGAAAAGATGGTCTATTGATGCATGCCCCTATTCCTGCCATGTTTTCTCTCTTCTTTTTCTTTCTTTCTTTCTTTCTTTTTCTCCCCTTTGGGTGTTTTTCTTCTTCCCCTGTTTTTCACTCATTCCCCTGTTTTTTCCTCCACTTTGGTCTCCATTCCATCCCCCCTCCTTCTACCTGCCGTGGTTATCTCTCTTTTATAGTGAGCTAATTCAATGGGATTTCTCCCTTTTACCCTTAGGGCTTCACCAACTGTTTTTGGTTTGTTGTGGGCATCCTTTCAAGATTACCCATCCACCCATTGGTTGCCCCTGTCATTGCTCAGAATATATTTGTTGCACGACAAAATTCTCTTTTGTTTGTTCTTGCCGTATACCTCTACCTCACTACCTAGCTCTATGGCATGCATCAGCGGTCCCCAACCATTTATTACTTCTTTTGGGTAAGATATCATCCCAGCAGGATATGTTCCCAAAAGAGGTTATGGCAGGAAACCAAATATAGACCCCTTTTCCCCCCACCACCAAACCACGCCCTCTGAATCTCTTTGACCGTGGGCCCACCTCCTTTGTATTGGCTGGGTACAGGTTGGTGGTGCCCCGGCCCTTCTGTTCTTGCTCCACTGTCTTTTGTTTTTGTCTCCCACGCCATTCCTGCCGCAGCAGATTAGCTCTGTTTCGTCTGCTGCGTGTTTTTGTCTTGTTTCTTCATGCGTTTCCTGCTGCATTTGTCATTTAGTTTGACTCTTCCTTCACGCAATTCCTGCTGCTCCTTGTTTCCTTTTCATATCAGTTCTCATGCCTACCTTTTTTATACAAAAGGATTTGGGCCTTTGTGGGCCAAATAATTATTTGTTAACAGGATCAAAGGGGTCTTGGGCCCAATTTATCTTCATATGCCGAAGCCATCCTGCCAAAAAACTGTATTCTGCGGCAGGCAGACTGGTATTCTGCGGCAGACAGACTTGTATTTTGCTGCAGATTTGCGTTTTGCCGTAGATTGCTTTCACTTGCACTTCTTTCTTTGGACCCTTCTTGTTCTTTGGTCTTCTTGGTGGGCCTTTGGGCATTGCTTTTTGTGGGGCTTTCTTCCTCATAAGCCTTTGGGTATAGATTTGCAAAAATGGGCATCAACACTGATTAACCGCTGTCCATCTGCCTTTGGTTCACTATAAAAGGTCCGCTCCGAACCGTTCTTCTACTTTTCACTTTCTACTCTCTGATATTCTTTCTCTGCCGTGCATTCATCTGCGTCCACATACTCCAACCCAGAATTTCCTCCCTCCTTAGAACCCAAAGTAAGTTCTCTACACTTCACTCTTACTTCCATATCTCCATTCGACTTTAATTCTAGGATCTAGGATGGGGTATTCATATCTTCTAGATACGGCTGCGGCCTTAGCCACTTTCAAGCAGGCCTTCAACATCCCTAGCGATGTGGAGGTAGCGTATTGTCACGAAAGTGAAATCACTCTTCACAGAGGGGGCAATACTGCCTTCTTTCCCTTAATGGCTATCCTGTAGGGTGGGGTGAGGTTCCCTGTAGACCCTCTTATAATAGACACCCTTAGGTACTACGGGTTGTGCCCGGACCAACTTCCTCCCAATTTTTATCGGTTGGTGAGTTGCGTGAGTAGGTTGAATCAGATATTCGGTTTATAGCTAAATCAGCACGACATAAATCATATGTACAGTTTATGTGGGAGTAAGAAAACAAATTACTATCTAAAAATTAGAGACATGAGGGTACGGCTGATCTCCTGCCTACCTGACTCAAATAGGAATTCTGCCGGGGAGTTCGTTCTTGTGCGTGGCAATTGGTTTGTCGGTGAATTCCCCTGTCCGCTTACTCGGCGTGAAGTGGGTTCGTCCCAATCATTAATCCTCTTTCATTTCTTATTAAGTTTAATGTGCAAACGTACGTATACTTTGTGTTGCCAACATTTTGCTTATTTTGACTCTTCATCTGTGTTTGTTATTGCAGACGGTAGAGTGTTCGTCCTGAACGTTAGGGCTGTGCACATACGGGACTTGAATTTTGTACTGAGGTCTGAGATTTTTGTTCACTCGGACGGACAGCTTCGAACATCTCATCTTATACTCGGGGTTGACCCCGTGTACTCCACCTGGCAAAATTTCAGTCAATCTCTGCTAGTCGACAGCTCGCTTTTGTCGTACATAGACGTTCGGCACGCGAACTTTCTCCCCCCTAAGTTTACAGCAGGTGAGGCCCGCAACCACGGTCCTCGGTATATTTGGTCCGACGAGCACCAGCCTGTGCGCGACGAGTCGGCCGAGCGCGTATCCCGAGCTCATAAGGAATGTTCACACGAGCAAATTCAGCAAGAGGCTCCCGTCGACCAAGAAGCCCCAGCCCCGGACACTGAAGTAGTTGGCAAATCTCTCAGATTTCCTGAAACCGAACACGCCCTAGTTGAAGACATGGTGACTAGGAAGACGATGACGATCAGCCGTTTTTTTCCGGGGGCCAGGCCTACCGGGCAGCAGCAAGAACAGCCCCAAGGTCGTGGCCAAACCTCACCCCCGCCACCGACAGCACCTGCTCGGCTACGAAAGAGGCCGCGTATGACCGACCAAACAACTGTCGGCCCGGGTGATGCACCTTCAAAGACTCCTCATCGGCCATCCAGCGGCATTGTGATTCGTGAACCCACGGCCCAGGCTGGGTCGCATGTGGCGTCTTCTTCTCGTGCCGTACCCGCGTGGCAGCCATCGTTCATGCTGGATGGCAAACCTCTTCCCTCGGATGCAAGTCTGCACGTCTGGGGAAAGGGCGTGGGTGGCCACATCGCCCAGACTTTGGCACGCGGCCTTCTGCTTCCCGAGGATGTGCCTGTTTTCGAAGAAGGAACAGACGAATCGATGGGGGAGAAGGCTACAATGGCACACTATCGCGGTAAGCTTTCGTTTTTTTTTTTTTTTAATGTCCGTTCATGATACTTTATCAGGCCGCGCAACTGGCGTATATACTTGATAGGCGCGTCACGGATCTTGCCGAGGACTCTGGCCGGGAGAAAGCTCTAAAGGACGTGGCCGAGGCGAATGCGAAGGAAAAGGCCGTGGCCGCTGCAACATCAGAGAAGAAGGTTGCCGCCGCAGAGAAAGCGAAGGCGGCTGCGGAAAAGAAATACTCAGAATTGCAGGTAAAGTTAGGGGAAACCGAGCTCAGGTTGGGAGAAGCCGAGAGCAAACTCAACGCACGAAACGAGGAGCTGGTTGACCTGAGAGCGGCTCTGGTGGCAAGTGAGAATAAATGGTACCATGAGGGATTCAATGACGCGGAGAATTCAGCGGAGCCAGTCATACAAGACGCTCGGAGACTTGGCTTTGAGGAGGGTTGGCTGGCTGCTTTACAGGCTTCGGGAGTCCCCGAGGACTCTCCCTTGAGGAATCCCGGCAAGATTCCATTTCCCGTCCCAACACCTGGTCCGCCGAACCCTGGTGGGATTGTTGACGAAGAAGAGACGACCAGCCTGAGGGAATTGGTGGAGCAGATTGATTCTCATGTGGAGATGGAAGAACCGAAAGTGGTTAGCCATCCCCGCTCTGGAGATCAGCTCGGCCAGGTCCCCCTTCAGACTCTCGAGCAGCAGCAACCCCCCGAGACCGAAGCCCGAGAACAACCTGCAGATTCTCCCTTATAATTGCCGAACCGTGGCCCCTTAGTTTGAGAAAGTTCCCCTTTTCTTTTCCTTTATTTATGTTGTTTTGGTTGGTTTGCCTATGTCACCGGGTTGTGGTGACTAAACAATTAATTTTCTACCGGGCTTAGTACTGAATTGGCCGCCGTGTTTTATGGTCGGAACAATGATTTCATAGTTAATATAATGGTTTAGTTTTTGGAATAATCATTGTCATTCTTTCGTTTTATGCCTGTGTTATAATGGCCGGGAAGTTAAGTCCTGTTTCGTCGCAAGACGGGGATTTGGCTTTGCCAACGGGCTTCAGTTTTTATGAAATTTAATAAGGTTTCCACATGCCCGGTAATAGATGTTGAACAGGAAATTGGGATTCTGTAATTCGAATAAAACTTAAGGTTTACACCTGCTCGGCGAAGTACATCGAGCCGAGAGTCAGGCTTTTGTCCTTAGGCTAAAAACTCAAGGTTTCCACCTGCTCGGTGACGTACATTGAGCCAAGAGTCAGACTTCTGTCCTTAGGCTAAAAACTCAAGGTTTTCACCAGCTCGGCGATGTACATCGAGCCAAGAGTTAGGCTTCTGTCCTTAGGCTAAAAACTTAAGGTTTTCACTTGCTCGGCGATGTACATCGAGCCGAGAGTCAGACTTCTGTCCTTAGGCTAAAATTTTGATGTTTCCACAGTCTCGGTAAATGTAATAACAGTCATGTGTCTGAATAAACATCACCATTTACATTAGCTAGATATAAACGAGGTACTTCAAAAAACTTTTTACTTGTTACACAGCCGATCAGTGATAGAACTTTCTCAAATTATGAATGTTCCACAGCCGCGGCAAAGATCTTTCATCCAGGTCTTCCAAGTAATATGCTCCTGCGCCGGCAATGGCGGTAACCCTGTAAAGCCCTTCCCATGTTTGGGCCAATTTCCCGGCATTGGCATCTCGCATATTCCCTACGGCCCTCCTCAGGACCAAGTCTCCAGCGATGAACTCTCGGGTTCTTATGCTTTGGTCATACCTCCTGGCGAGTTTTTGCTGATACTCCGCGAGTCGTACAGTCGCTGCCTCATGGCATTCTTCCAACCTGTCCAAGAGTGCGACCATCATCTCGTCGTTTTGGGTGGGATTGAACCCTGTGACCCGTGCACTACATAGTTAACCTCGGTTGGTATAACAGCTTCTGCTCCGTAAGTTAAGGAGAATGGGCTTTCCCCCGTGGATCTCCTGGGGGTAGTTCAGTAAGCCCAAAGAACGTTCGGCAATTCCTCGGCCCATCTCCCCTTTGCGCCGTCCAGCCTCTTCTTCAATCCGTTCAAGATTACTTTGTTTGTAGCTTCAGCTAAACCATTGCTCTGAGGATATGCCGGGGTGGAGTACCTGTTCTTGATGCCGAGATCACCACAAAAAGTGCAGAAAGCTTTACTGTCGAACTGCAACCCATTATCGGATATCAACGACTCCGGCACCCCAAACCTCGTGACTATATTCTTCCACACGAACTTCTTCACATCTGTGTCCTGGATATTTGCCAGAGCCTCGGCCTCCGCCCACTTGGTGAAGTAATCAACGGCCACAATCACGAACCGGCGGTTCCCAGTTGCCCGCGAAAAAGGCCCGAGAATATCCAACCCCCATTGTGCAAATGGCCATGGGCTACTGACCGGATTGAGTTGACCGGCAGGCTGGTGAATTAAGGGGGCATGCTTTTGGCATCATTCACATTTGCGAGCATATTCGGCGGCGTCCCTTTGCATCTTTGGCCACCAAAACCCCTGGGTCATCGCCCGGTGTGCCAGTGAGCGCCCTCCTACGTGACTCCCGCATACCCAATTGTGCAGCTTGGCCAATATCTCCAATACTTTCTTTGGGCGCAAGCACAAAAGGTACAATCCTCCAAAAGACCTTCGGTACAACTTGCCGTCTGCTGACAACCAATACCGAGCTGCCGTTTGGCGTATCTTACCGGCCTCCTTTTGATCGTCGGGGACTCTATCCTCGGCCAGGAAAGCGATGACAGGATCTATCCAACATGGTGCAGGTGATGAATCTGTGGCGACACTACCAACCCTGACAGCAATATTGTTGGAAACCTAAATGCTCGGCTCAGCTATAAGTTCTACTTTGATCATCCGAGGGACGTCTTCGATGCTTGACGATGCTAGTGCGGCTAAGGAATCGGCATGTCTGTTCTGCGCCCGTCCCACTTGGGATATTTTCATCGTGACAAACTTGCCTATAATCTGCTTTGCCGCATGCAGGTATGCTTTCATCCGAGGATCCCTTGCTTCAAAATTTCCCTGAACTTGGTTGACAACCAACCGAGAATCTGAAAATACTTCCACATTCTGAGCACCTATTTTCAATACTGATCTTAGTCCGGCGAGCAAGGCTTCGTACTCGGCCTCGTTGTTGGAGGCCCTGAATCCCAATCTAAAAGAGTGCTCCAACCGAATCCCTTCAGGGGAAAAAATAACGATCCCGGCTCCAGCTCCCGGGGCACTCGATGCCCTGTCCACAAATACCCTCCATGGGCGAGCCTTTACACGGCAAATCATCTCTCCGCTGTTCTTAGGCGAGAATTCAGCGACAAAATCTGCAAGGACTTGGCCCTTCACCGAATGTCGCGGTCGGTACCGTATGTCAAAAGAGCCAAGCCGAGTCCCCCATTTTGCTATTCACCCGGTGAAGTCAGATCTCTTCAAAAGTGACTGTAAGGGGTACTCGGTCAATACATAAACTGTATGGACCTGGAAATAATGTGATAGCTTCCTCGTGGCATGGATCAGGGCCAACACTAGTTTTTCCAGAGGTAAGTACCTCCTCTCGACGTCAACCAGGGTCTTGCTGATATAATACACGGGTTGTTGGATCCCCCGGTCCTTCAACAGCACGGCACTTACAGCCTGCTCAGACACCGCCAGGTACATGAATAAGTCCTCACCAGGTTCCGGCGCGGCTAGCATGGGTGCCCGTACCAAGTAATTCTTCAAATCCCGAAAAGCTTTGTCGCACTCTTCGTTCCACAAGAATCCTGTCCATTTCTCCAAAAGCTGATAGAAAGGTCGGCAACGATCCGCAAATTTAGAGATGAAGCGATTGAGCGCGGCTAGCATCCCGGTCAAAACTTGTACTTCTTTTGGATTGCTCAGTGGATTTAGTCTCTTTATTGCTTTGATTTGATCGGGATTGACCTCTATTCCCCGGCTTGTGATCAGGTACCCCAGGAATTTTCAAGCCCCTACACCAAACGCGCACTTTTCGGCGTTAAGGCGTAACTTATGTCGCCTAAGGGTTTCGAATACTTCCCGGAGATCGTCCGTGTGTTGCACCACTTGCTTGCTTTTTATCACCATATCGTCAATGTACACTTCGACCGTGCACCCTATTTTGGCGCGAAACATCCTCGTCATCATTCGTTGGTAAGTAGCCCCTGCATTCTTTAGCCCGAAGGGCATCACAGTGTAATGATAATTGGCTTCCAGGGAGATGAACGCCGTCTTTTCCTGATCCTCCGGTGCCAGGGCGATCTGATGGTACCCCTGAAAGGCATCTAGAAAACTCATCCTTGGATGACCGTAAGTGGCATCAACCAGTCGATCAATCTTCAGCACGGGGAATGGGGCCTTCGAACATGCTCGGTTCAGATCTGTAAAGTCCACGCAAACCCTCCACTTGCCGTTCTTCTTTCTCACTACGACGGTGTTTGCCAACCATTCGGGGAAGAAGGTTTCCCTTATTGCCCCGGATTCCTTCAGCCTTCGGACTTCCTCGATTACCGCCTTGGCATGTTCCTTGGCCGATCTCCTCGGCCTTTGTTTCCTTGGTGGGTACGAGGGGTCAACACTGAGTCTATGAACAATGAACTCGGGGTCCACCCCGGGCACCTCATATGGATTCCATGCAAACACGTCCACGTTCTGTATTAAGAGTAACAACATTTCTACCTTATCCTGATCATCCATACCTTCCCCTATGTGAAAACACCTGTCGAAGTCCGGGAGTATCCTTACCTTCATCATCTCTTCGACATGACTGTCCCCCTTCTCTCCTCGGGGACTCTGTAATTGCTATAATGGGTCATTCTGTTGCGCTTCTTCTTGCTCGGTATGCTTCTCCTGTCTGATTATTTCTTTCCTCCAGTCAACTAATGCAACCAAACACTGTCTCGCCGTCTGCTGGCTCCCCCTTACCACAATAACGCCATGCTCGGTGGGAAACTTCACCTTCACATGCAAAGTGGACGGGACAGCCCCCATTCCATGGATCCATGGTCTTCCTAGTATTGCAGTGTACGGGGAGAAAGATGTTACCACTATAAAGGTCACCACCACCTCCTTTCCTTCCATATTTACGGGCAAGGAGATCTGCCCCTCAGGGATCACGACTTTGCCATCAAAACCGACCAAGGGTGTACCATACTCGGAGAGGTCCCCACTTCTCAGTCCGAGCCCCCGGAACAGGTCCGGATACATCACTTCAGCTCCGCTTCCCTGATCTATCATCACCCTCTTTACCAAGAAGCCGCTTATCCGGGCGTTGACTACTAACGCGTCATCGTGTGGTTGGAGCATTCCCTCTAAATCGCTATCATCGAAGGCGATAGGCTCCTTGGAGAGCTTCATCTTCTTCCAGGACGACGGCCCGTCCTGGCCTTCCTCTGTTGGGGTTACGGTTAGCACCCCTTTCCTTCTTGCCGAGGCTGATTTCTTGGGCGGTGCGTGGATGACTTCGATTATCCCGAGAGGGGGTGGGAGTGGGTTGCCCCTCTGCGGAGCACCTTGACCTGCTCTTCGGTCCTCCGTGTCTGTCACAAACTCCTTTAAATACCCGGCCCTGGCTAGCTGCCGAAGATGATCTTTCAGTACTTGACACTGCTCGGTGGTATGTCCTTTATCCTTATGGTAAGTGCAGTACAGGCCCTGGTTCCTTCTTGAGGGGTCGCCACCCATCCTGTTCGGCCATCTAAAGTAGGGTTCATGCTTAATCTTGTCTAAAATCTTATGCATCGGCTCTTTGAACGCCATGTTTACCTCCCCTACTTGCGCCTCTGGTTCTTGAATTCTCAAATTTCCCCAGGTCCTCGGCTGAAAGACACTTGGCCGGGGATGATTCATCATCGGCGCCTTGCCTTTGCTCTGCATCCGGTCATCTTCTAGCCGTTTATACTCTTCTATACGCCTCATCAACAGCCTCATATCCTCGGGAGGCTTCTTAGTCAGTGACTCCCTTAACCCGGATTCCTCGGGCAGCCCCATCCTAAATGTGCTCGCAGCAATCTTCTCGTTCCCCCCGCCGATCTCGTTGTAGAGCTCCCAGTACCGGCTGGCATAACTACGTAGGGTTTTCCCCTACCCTCATTTTCATTGACAGCAAAGCGTCCACCGGTTGGGGCACCCGGTTGCAAGTTACAAACCGAACGCCGAACTCCTGTATAAGCTCGGCAAAATCATGGATAGAACCCTTCCGCAGCCCGTTAAACCATCTCAAAGCGGTGGGACCAAGACTCGAGGGAAAAACTTTGCACATCAGTGCGTCATTGTGGGAGTGCAGAGACATTATTTGGATATAGTGACTGACGTGCTCTACTGTCCGTTTTCCCGTCGTAGGAGTTGAAAGGAGGGCGCGTAAATCTGTCCGGCATTGGGCCCCTCTCGATGTCAGCTGAGAATGGGGACCGGGCAGCTCTTCGTAGCGCGCGACTCATCGCGTCCATGGCCGCATTATGGGGCCGTTGTTCTTCTGGGGAACCCGAACCTCGGTCGGCGTACTCCCGCGATCTTGAGCGGTCTCGGTGCCGGCGGGATTCCCTCGAATGAGCCCGTTCCCTTCGCCGACGAGATTCTCGGGAATGGGAGCGTTCGCGGCGGTTATGAGACCTAGATTGGTTTGACCCGGCTTGGCGACGATCTTCCCCGGTATTGGCTCTTCTTTCTCGGTTATCTCCATCCCTTCTCTGATGCCTGTTCTCCGCCTCCAACTCCAGGTCTCTTACTAGCCTGCGCAACCGTTCGAGCTCTTCGTCTCTCTCATCTTGTTGCCGGTCCCCCGAGGCATTCGAAATCATTTGTTGCGTTTGGTACGACCCCTCCCAGAGGCCGGACTGCTCTTCGCGTTCACGGTCCCTGTCTTCACGTCTCTTCTGTCTCCTTTCTCGCCAAGAAGATCCCCAAGAAGATCCCGCCGAACCGCTTTCAGCGTCGCTCCTAGAGCGTCTCCCAGACATCTCCCTCCCCGGGATTGAGTCTCAGTATAACCACGGCTTAGTAGGAGTTTCCCACAGACGGCGCCAATTGTACGGGGCGCAAATGAGACTGATGGACTAAGTCCCACTTGGGCTCACAACTTATTTGTATGTTGGGTCAGGATTTCCTACTTTGGGTCATTCACATCATGGAGACTCAATGAGATCCCTTTTCTCCCTTTTAGTGTCTCACTTCCTCTCTTCTCAAAATGTTCTCCTTGCCTTTTCTAATATTTGTTCGCTCCCCCACTTTTTCCAACCCCTTCTTTCTTACCCTTCTCTTCTATTTATAGCTCAAAGTTTAGGGAGAGGCTTTTCATGCTCCCGCAGTTAGTGCGATGGAAGGTCCAGTAGCGTCGCCAGTAAGTGGGAGATCAGGTTTGGATGGCCTTGGGACTTGGTTTCCACTTCCGTGGATAGCTCGGCAAAGACGTTTCGTGCTTAGTGCGATGGGAGGTCCAGTAGAAGTGATGATAAGTGGGATTTTAAGTTTGGGTGGCCTAGGAACTTGCCTCCCACTCCCGTGGACGGCTCGGCGAAGATGTTCCAGAGAGTCCAGCTGGGCAAACGAGGGTGATGTGCCTGTTCGTCGAACTTTCCTTATATGCCCGGTAAAGCATGGCCGATCATGTCTTTCGTAGTGAGACTTGGGCCCCCGGCATGCGTAGGTATAGATTGGGCTTTTGGGCGAGTAAGAGCTGGGCCCATGTGCTGTGCCCTTGTAGCGGAGATCCAAGACCAAATGGGCTCAAGTATTTAGATGCCGCACAAATTCAATTAGTGGGTCCCGTATATATATATATATTTTTTAAAATACTTAATCTTCTCATACTATACCAAAACCCTAGAGCCTTCAACCCTTCATTATAGTATATAATAATTTCTGGTGTGGTTGGTCGAGGAGGGTTGCAAAAATTTATAACTATCCAAAGGATGGTGCAATTGTACACCAACGGTAGGAAAAATAGGACTGGTACGGTTTGCCAAATGAAAAGTTATAGTTTTATGTGTTTTTAATTGTAGTCATGCAGTAATTTATGTTTCTAAGAAAGTTGAAAGAGAAGAAATTACCAAATAAAGAAATCGTTAAGTATTTTTATAGCTACCGTTGGTATGGCTTGATTCCTAGACATTTTCACTATTTAACAACAACAATAACAATAACAAAAAAACGACTTACGAATAGTAATTTTAGAGAAAGGGAAGAAATTAAGAAGAAATTTCCAAATAAATATAAACCACTATTTTATACCCAAAGGATTATGACTTTTCAATAGGCACTTTTCGTTTAACATGCACATTTTTTATCAAGAGGCTCATTTCGTTCACAAGGCACAACTGTTCAGGATTTTTAAATGTATACGTGGCATAAATTTGTGTAGCCACTTGGCGCAATGAGACACAGTCAACAAAAAATCAAACGTTTTGACTATTAATTATTATTATTATTATAGACACACACACATGATTTGTTAGGTTGGGAAGAAAATGGGGGATAGATAGGTGATTTGCTTAAATTTACTATTATACTCCTATAACATAAAGGGATGATAGAAAAGATTATAATCAAAAGGAATAAAATGGTGAATTTCATGTTTTAAAAAATGGGAAAAAAATCTCTCCAAGATTTCCTCTCAATTTGGGAGGGTGGTTTTTGGTGGGCCTTAGTAAGTGGAAAATCTCCACCCACCCCCTTTTCCATTCTCCCCCTTTCTAAACAGCCAAACGAATGATAAGCTCATAGAGCCATAGTTTTTAATTTTTCTATTAACAATTTATTGAACAGTTTTGGAAGTTAAAAAAAGGACACCAACATCTTCTACTTCAATCATATAGAGAGAATATTAAAAAAAATGGTACTAAGAGTCTTGTAACTTATGGTATTATCTACTCTACTTTAGAAAGAGAATCAGGGTCAAATCCCCCTTTCCAAATGTTGGAGAGAGAGAGGGGTTTTAAAAACTTATATACATTATTTATTGAAAGACAATTCATTATATAAGATATCTTTCAAAGCTTGGGTTCAAGCCATTAAGGTTTTAAAAGGAAAGACAGGTATTATGTTTAATTAGGTGAGTAAGTTGTTTTCAACCAAAAGAAAATTAGGTGAGTAAGTTCAAAGTTTGTTATCCAGGGAAGAGATTTATTGATACAGATACTATTTTTTTTCCCGTAATTCTAGTTAGTAGTCCATTCGTAATTCTAGTTAGTTGTCCGTTCGTGAAATGCATGAATAAGTTTAACAAAAGAGATATAATACTTTTTTTTCTAAATATAAAATTTGATGATTATATTAGTTATTAATAAGCATTTATTTGATATATATATATATATTGTAGGGGAAAAAAAAGAGAGCAAGAGGGTGATTATCCTCTAAGAATTAAAGAACCAAAATTTAAGGGGCCTAGACAGGTAAATGTTTAAGGGACCAATACTGATTAAATGGTCGCAGGCAATCCCTTAAGTGGTTGTGTCATTCATTGCTTGACCTTAACTCCACCTAGAGCATCAATTATTTCAGGTGTTAAAAATAGAGTGCAATAATGCTTTAAGATTTTTTTTTTTTTTGGAGAAAGCAATAATGCTTTAAGTTGAAACAACATCACACCACCATCCCAAAAAATTCAAACTCACGGTCTACTCCATATCAAAGCCCTTCCAATAAGCCACAATTATGAGCCTTTTTATGAGATTAGTACTAGGTTAATTTGGAGAATAATGTCAATGAGCTATGATTCAAGCATTTACTAGTGGATTAAATCTAACCTAATTAAAATTGGCCAATTTGTTTCCCATATCTAGTTAGGCTTAAATTGGACATTTAGTAATCACCCTAACTAATTGTGTTGTTAATCCTTGATTTTAAAAATTCAAAGCCTAACCATGAAATTCAATAAATCCGAATGAAATTGCAACTGACATCAGAGAATTCAGTGAAATAGTTTAGATAATATAAATTTTACTACATAAACTTTTACAAACTGAGGTGTCACAAATAATAAAAATAATCCTAACATTAATTTATTATGTTGCTGATATCCACTAGTCACATTCATTAATCATTACTATATCAGTTTGTAAAGATTATTTTGATATAATTTGTAGTATCTCTAACATCCCTCATAAATATAAGCATCCTTTAAAAAGAATAAAAGCAAATACCAAATTAGCTGCAAAATGTCAAGTAGTGAAAAAATATAAAGGTAAGTGTCTAATTAATTGCGATAAAAATTAAAAACTAGGTCAACATTGAATTTGAATGCAAATGGTTAAGTCACACCATATACTAGCTATCTGCCTATCACATTTAAATTCATTTACAAATTTTAAAATTCAAGTTGGATCATAAATTCTCCATCCATTTCAAATAAAAGAAGAAACATCATAAATTTGCCTATTTTTAAAAAGATAAAAATCACGTTAAAAAAAATCTTCTTCTTTTTCATAATTTATTTGAAGTATTAATTTTTTAATTTTTTTTTAATAATTTCATAGTTACACTTACACCAATGAAGATGTGAATTTAAACTTTGATTATTCTTACAAAAGAGATTAAACAATACTGCTAAGTTATAAGACTACTAAAGTGTTAAATTGTGGCCGATACAAATTTTAAAATTCCAGTTGGATCATAATTTCTCCATCCATTTCAAATAAAAGAAGAAACATCATAAATTTGCCTATTTTTAAAAAGATAAAAATCACGTTAAGAAATATCTTCTTCTTTTTCAAAATTTATTTGAAGTATTAAATTTTTTAAAAAAAATAATTTCATAGTTACACTTACACCAATGAAGAGGTGAATTTAAACTTTGATTATTCTTACAAAAGAAATTAAACAATACTGGTAAGTTATAAGACTTCTATTTTCTCAAAAAAAAAGTTATAAGACTTCTAAAGTTTTAAATTGTGGCCGATAAAACATTACCCTCACATAATTAATTACTAAAAAATCACTTTTATTTTGCAATTATATTCCCTCAATAATTATTAAAAAAATTATGAAACTTTTATATCGAGAGGAGAGGAAAACCCCGCAAAACAAACAAATTTAAAAACCAAGTCTTTAAATCAAATACTTTAAATTTGATTTAAAGCCAAAATCATCAACACCAAAAAAAAAAAAAAAAAGAAGAAGAATAAACTGAAAAGTAAAAGAAAAGGAAAGCCTTGGAAGCTAACGGTTAAAAGGACATTGACCGTACTAAAATCATATTATTCCCTAGGAAATCGTAAAACCTCCCTTTAAATTGCAGACCAAACGAAACCCTTTTTTTGTCCTAGATCATCATATATTTATGACCCCACTTTTTCTAGGCCGATTAATATTAGTACTACTAATAAACAAGATTTTGGTCATACTCATAACTCAGAACACAGAAATTGTCGAGTGTGGTCCAATACAGGCCAAACAAAAATCAGGTCTGGTTCCTTCTCAAAAAAAAAAAAAAAAAAGAGGTCGGGTTGATTGATTTCTGACATGCATTAATAGCCGTCTGATCTATCAGATTCAAACTCATTAAATTCTTCCTCAAAAAATTAGAAAAAAAAATTTAAAAAAAAAAATTCATTAAATTCTAAGTGTTGCTTATATCATCGCATTAAAGAAAGAAAGAAAGTAGTGGATACAGCATTAAATTTGCATCTATTGAAGGACACGCTTGAATTTTGTGGGGTTAAAAGTGAGGACCCCACAAATTTATTCAATTTTTTTTACCCAAAATATTTCAAACAATATGGATGGATGGAAAGGATGACACGTCATTCTTAATTGTACTCGTGGCCCCCACCCACCTTCTCTCCTACTAGAACCCATCAAGTTTTCAACCACCTGGCCTAGTGCCCCACCCATATTGCTTATACTAGATGTTATTTATTGCAGCTATTCAAAGTGGGCAAGAGCATGAGCATTGCCCATTTTCCATTTTTCCTCCTATGAATTGCCAAAACTTTTAGGACCACGACTACACGCGTCTACACATTTTGACATAACTTAAACACGCAGTAATTGTGTATAAGTGATGTAATTTAATCACACAATAGTCATGTGGTAATTTTTGGAACAATCCGTGTATAAGTAAATATAATTCAATCATACATTAACTAATGTGTCAACTGAGTCAAAATATGTGAATTTAGATAATGGAAGAATTACTCAATGTCGTTCTCAAAGACCTATAATGGCTTATTTTTTATGCACAAAATATTTAGGGTTGTGAATTAAATTTAAACACGTTATTTTATAGGGTAATACAACATAAATAATGGATTTAGTTAGTTTAATTGATAAAATTAAACTAATTTTTTTTTATATTATATAAATGAGATAGTATATCAACCTATAGCGTCTGCTCTATAATAAAATTCATTATCGTTGAATTTGTGTTTGGGATGAATCATGTTTGTGAAAAAAAAGTCAATTGGCATGTTAACATAATAATAAAGAGAAAATTTCATTAAAAAGATATAATATATTCAATTTTATCAGGTCTAACATTATTTATAATGTTATATTTCTAAAGATAACTAAATTCAATTAATTAATAATTAGAGAAGACAAAATATAAGGAATTTTACATATACTTTTATTATATTTTATTAGGTTAAAAAATTTGTATCAAAATATATTTTTTTTTAAAGAAAGAGAGAATAAATTTTTAAAAAATTATATATAATTCAAACAATTTAAATAAAGTTTTAAAAAATGGACAAACAATCAATACATAATCAAACATTTGAACTGCTCTAGAATAAATAAAAAAACAACAATATTCTAATATGAAAAAGGCAATTAGTTATCTGTCAAAAGCTCCACTCAAATTGAATAGTCAAAAATCAGAATCCATATTCACATTAAAAAATATTTTTTCTGTAGTAATCAACACTCTGGTATAAAAGATAACACACAAAATACCCACCCCATGTTTCTCTCTCTATATAATTTAAACTATTTTTACCATACCCAAAAAAAAAAAAAAAATTACATAAAGAAAAATGTAATGGGATAGGGGCAAAACCGTACTTTCATAGAGACATTCATCAACGGTTACCGAGTCTAATATCAGCGGTCAAACAAATCAACGGTTGTGATTGACTCTTCCGAAATCCACAAGCTTCCGCGACCGGTTCTTGCAAAACTTCCCCGGAGCTCGGACCTCGCCGGAGATGGCGATGTCCGGCGGCATACCTTTCTGGCTCCAGTGCCGGTTCGGACTCGCCCTCACGAGCGGGCTCAGGCAAAATGCAATCCCGGACACGTTGCGGCTGTGTCCGTGCCGTGTCCGGCGCACCTGAAACGCCGGCGACCTCCACGTCTCCGTGGAATAACCGCTCACCGGCGGCGAACGTTCGCAGTCCTCGTCGGAATTGCCAGTTCTCGCCGGCGACATTCCCCGATCAGCTCGCGGACGAGGCTTTCTCTCCACGGTGGCCTCGTCGTAAACGAAAAGCCGCGATTTCTTCTTCATGCGGCCGGAGAAGATCGCGGCTAACCAGGACGGCGAAGACGAACTCGTAGAAGCAGCAGTAGTCGCAGTAGTAGTAGTAGCTGAGGGCTCGCGAGTCGAAACCCTAGGATCCGATTCCAATTTCTCGGATCTGGACCTGAACAGATTCGTAAGCAACGAGAACCTACCGTTCTTCTTCCAATACGACCCACCGGCGGTGAAGCTGGTCGGGGCGCTGGCGCTGGCGGTGGAGGCGGTTGATGACGTGGCAGGCCCGACCTGAGGAGTACTATAGAACCGACGATCCTGAAAACTATTCTGGTGCTGCCGTTGCTGCCACGTGGCCTCGTCCGATTTGCGGCGAGAGACGTAAGGAGAGACGGAGCGAGGGAAAACCAACGGTGGCGGTTTTATATTCGGGTCAGATTTTCTCGGGTCATCGCGGGACTGAGCTTGGGTTTGGGCTTCCGACTGGGCTCGGGCCTGGACCTGGGCCTGGGCGGCGATGAGAGCTAAGAGACGGTCGCGGAGACAGGAGGCGCACACGCCGACTGTGCTACTCAGGTCAGAGAGATGCCTCTTACACTTCATCTACTTTTATATATATATTTATGCGTATGTATCTATATCTATGTGTGTTTGTGTTGAAACTTTTTATAGTGTTGGAGTTTGATTTTTGTGCTTGTGAGGATGAGAAAGAGGCATTTGAGACCGGTGTGTCTCTGTACCGATAAAAGCCGAATGAGAGATCTGTGATATGAGGAAACCAAAGAGAGAGGTTTGTCTTCTTCTCGGAATGAAATGGAATGAGTACTTGTATGTGTAAGTTGTAGCTGTTGGAGGGCTAATGAGTATTTTCAATTTTGGTTACCTTTATTATATCTTTAGAGAGAGAAAGAGAGAGATAGAGTCAAAGTTAAGTTGAGCACACGCTGGCTACACGAATTTATATTTTGATACATGGTCATTATCGTCCGTGTTACGTTTACAATATTTTTATAATAAATTTTAATTAGTAGATTGTTATAAGTTTTTAATTTAAATTGACTATCAAAATTACTTTCTTATCTACAAAGAACAGCAAATAATAATCTGTCAATTAAAATTTGTTGTAAAAATATGGACCTACCATTATGTGAGTAGAAAGGATGAGATCAGAGTAAATATTGTTACTACAAATGGGTTTGGGGGGAAATACGTGCTGTAAAAGTACAACTGGTGATAAGTTAATATCACCATAAAAAGCACCTATGTTTTTGGGTAATTGAGTTGTTAGTTTTTTATTAAAAAAGGGAAAGCTGAAAGCAAAAAAAAAAAAAAAAAAACTAATGCTGTTGACTTTTCTTTTTTTGTAAACCAATGGGCTTTGCTTGCTTCTTCACTTCTATTTTTCTTGCTTTTTAAGAGTTTTGAATTTCGTATGCTTAATCTCTTCTTGTTTACTACTTGAGTTTACTTGTAACTATCTAGCTAACCTGCATATGTTGAAATTCTACCCGAAAAGACTGATAATAGTAGCTATTACATCCCTCCATTCTGAGTTTGCTTTTGGTGCATTTTTCAAGGTCAAGTCTAAATTGAGACCTCTTTTAGGGTTTTTACTTTCACCCCGAGTGTAAAATACTATGTGCTTTTATAATTAAAAACGTGGGTTTAACGCATATTTTTGGTCTATAATAACTCACAATGGTTTCCCATACATAAAAACCTCAAATACAACTATGGGGATGAGATCGTATAAAAAAAAAAGTAAGATCATTGGATTAGATTGACTTCGGGTTTATCATGCCTACGTAACACGCTAAAGAAGTTTGTTGTGAGATCGACTATTTCTCATGAGGTTTGCCAACGCCAATCTAATAATAAAGTCATTCCTCCCATTGAATCCTCAAATATCTTCAAATTTGTATTTAGAAGTAAGACATATGGTATTTATAAATCAAATAAATGACGTGTTGCACATCCGAATGAAAAATGAGAGAAAATTGGAGGATTCAATTGAAGGGGATCCTTCCCCATAACAATATAAGTCTTTTCTATTCTGGTTGCTTAAATGCCTCTATTTATACTTGCTCTTCTTAGCTCTTTTCCCGCCTAATAGCTTTGCTAAGAACCCAGCCTCTTAATTGACATGATGCTTGTCTTTCTATCTTGTGGACTTGCAGGGCACAATCGGGTTTGACTCGATATCTTGAGCCAATCTACACTACTCATTTAATGGTCCTCAATTCAATGGACTGGATATAGGTCTGAGCTTTCAGAGCTCACCAAATCTAATAAGTGTTAAGCTGAAAAATATCATGGTTAAAAACAAAGTTTGACTCTAAATGTATTTGGTGCTATCTTTTTCAATCTATTATGTGATAAATATAAGACTATTCATGTGTATTATTTAAATAAGTCATATGACTCATTAAAAAAAGTTGTGTTACTAAAATTATACATAAATGGTCTCTTCAATTATTACATAGCAAGTTTGAGCAAAATAGCTCCAAACATATTTGGAGCAAATTTTGTTTTCTTTGTTAATGAATTCAAGCTATCAATGCTACTGCCATGCCCAATGCATTACTCAAGATCTACGCCTCTACCTACTCAAATCATCTCAATAATTGTCAAAGCTACTAATTCTAGACATACTCTAATCCATTATTTATAAACATCTTGAACTATAGCCTATTTGACCAATTTTTTGGGTTGTCAATAATTTAGCCTATTTGACTTCGATGTTCAAACTACAAAGAAGCTCGTGTTTATTGTTTTGACAAAGCAGGCATTGGGATTCAGGGTGCAATGATTTGCCTGGTCTTTGGGGTTAAGATTCATTTGCTGTTTGAAAAATAAAACTGTGTTGAGACATAGTATTTATGAGCATCCCATAAAACACTACCCTACGTTTTTCACGAATTTGAATGTTGAATTCACTGATTTAGGAGAGCGTTGAATAGGTAATTTTTACGCATATCCCTAAAATACAAAGGAGATTCATTTTATATATTCATTTATTATTAAGGAAGGAATTAGATATTAGGCACATAAATTTGAATTTATTTAGATGCGGCAAGTGTTTCAGCAACTGAACTATTCTGGATAAAGTTTTCGTCTAAATCAATTCGAAGAATCGACAATTCATAATATTGTCCGTGCGTAATTTAACCGTATAACTTATTAAATTATGTAAACATGTTACAAGACGGAGTACTTGATTAAGAATGTATGTACACATTGGAGAAACTTTCTTCTACCCACCATCTCCAAGTCAAAGACTAGGGGAAAGGCAGGCAATAGGCCCCTCCCTTATGAACCCTACTTAATAATGATAGTTTTGTCACTGTGTACAGATGCGCATGTGTACATAGTATGCGCATGTGTACACAGTGACAAAACTATAAATTCATCATGCAACAACCATATGTTTTTAGTTAATTATGTTCTATAATTCAAATTTTCTTAAGTTCTACTTATAATTTAATAATATACATAATCAAACATGTTACTTAGAAATAAAATAAAAATCAACATGTTTGGTAATGAGTAATAACTACTCAATTATAGACATAAATCTACATATTGATCAGTTAAGTATTGGTCAATTACTACTCGATTACCTACATCTACACAATATTTATTAAGAAGTGTTTGGTAAACTAAATCATTACTTCAATCCTGTTCTCCTATTTTTTACTGGAAGGGTAGAAGGCAGTTTTGAACCATTGGCTAATTCAACTGAGTTTTGAAACAAACCATGAAATGTAAATCTGATCAATTCTAAATTAGTTTTAACTCATATGTAGTTTCTTTGACTCAAGTTATAAATAGTTAATTTATATGTCTGTTACTGTTATTTGCAAAAAGGTCACTAAACGACTTAAAAACAAAATTTACAAAAAAAAGAAAAGAAAAGAAAACCTATAGTTTTATTATACTTGTGACAAATTAATCCATTTATTGTTAATTGTGTCAATATAAACCCACCCTTTCATTATTTTTGATAATGAAATCTCCAATCCACTTCGCTAAACTTTATCTTAATAGGAAGAAATTTGCTATCAATACGCCAAAAAAGAAAAGAAAAAACAAAGGCATTTTTGGCAAGACATCAGTTGTGTTTACCGTTGTAGAGAGAGAAATAAATAATGAGTTTTAAATGAGTTTTCGACTTTTTGGTAAGGTTTTTCTCTCTCTTTCTTTCTCATCTCATATAAAGAAATAAAATTGTAAATTATACAAAATAAAGAAAACAGTGTTTTTTTTTTTTTGACATGCGTATTGGCATTTGATTTTTTGTTTAAAATTTAAGTAAATGGAACTGTGGAAGGAACGATGGTTTTAATAGATAAGGATTAGATTTAGTGGTCTCATGCACTAAACATGGTAGGACACAAACACATTCATAACTATTACCATAATAAGAGCGTAGGAATTACAAAAGCACAATTATAAATATAAAATTCAATTTATCACATCACTACAGGCATAAAACTATAAATAGTTTTAAAATTATGAAAAGTTCATAACTATTACCATGATAAAAGCATGAGAATTACAAAAGCACAATTATAAATATAAAATTCAATTTATCACATTACTACATGCATAAAACTATTAACAATTTTAAAATTATGAAAAGTTCATAAATCATAACTATTACCATGATAAAAGCGTAGAAATTACAAAATCACAATTATAATATATAAAATTCAATTCATCACATCATCACATGCATAAAACTATAGACAATTTTAAAATTAAGAAAAGTTAACGAATATCATAACAACATTGATTTATGAAATATTTTAAAAAAAATTATGAAAAAATTAAGAAGTAACTAAATTTTTTTTATATAACTTTTTATATTTCATATAAAAATAATATCAAAACTTTATTTCATCAATTAAAACAATTTCTTAAAACAAGCCGTGGGACCCTATATTTAAAATTTTCTCAATTTTTCTAAAGCTCCGACAATACGGCTGATTGACCCATAACTTTTTCGGAGACAATACGCTAGTTGACTCATAACTCTTTTTTGGAGATTTAATTAGAAGTTTTAAATGCCCTAACTAAAAGCCAATTATTCAAAATAAAAAAGAGAAAAAAGAAAAATGTCCCATAGGCAAAGGACATGTGGTCGGCAAAGAATTGTTTCCCATCTCTCAATTCTCGCATACAAATAGACACAACAGTAAATTCGATAACCTAATATGTCCGTTGGGTAACTAACTCATTAACTGTATCTCTTGCATTTCTTTTCAAAACTCAAATTACAAAGAAGTTTCCTCTTTCCTTTTCTCTCTCTCTCTCTCTCTCTCTCTCTCTCGGAAAACTTTTTCTTTCTTTCATTTTTTTTTTTTTTTCTCTTTTTGTCTTTTGTGTGCGACCCATTTCACACGGAAAATATACATGTATGTTTTCAAAATCTGAACATAGTTCAGGACTTCAGGCACCAAAGCATGAAAAACATTGGACGCATTAATTATAGTCTACACCACATCCTCTATAATCAAGGTTTAGGAAATTTCCTTGTGTGTGTGTGTGTTTTTTTTTATAAAAAAAATCATAGAAGTACTCATTTTCTTGTGAACTAGAACAGTCCTAAAGAACATTCTCATGACTTCAATTTCTATATAACGAATCTTAAGCGGAATGCACTATTAGTTTTAGTTAAGAGCCTTTTTCCTGGATTTGACTATAGTATTTTTTTTTTTTTAAATAATAATAATTTAGCCATAGAAAAAACTAATTAACGAGGGATGTGAAAACAGCCCAAAAGGTGTGTGGGGTCTAAATTTTAAAGAACTTGATCACTCTTAAGAGTATTCACATCAATTCATGCAAGTGAGTTCCAGTTAGCTCAACTGATAAAATCTTTGATGGTTGAATAAGAAATCTGGAGTTCAATCTCTACCTACACCAAAAACCAACTGATATCTTGGTCTAATGATAAAGAGCTATCATTAGGAGCAGACACCATAGGTTGAAACTCTCTCTCTCAAAAAATAAAAATAAAAATCAGTTCATGCAACAAATTTTGTCTATTTTAGCATAAGAACTTATTTGTTCTATTTTACATACTCATTTTTCAAAATACCTCACATTAGATTATTTATTTCACACTACATTTTATTAAAATTTATTTTTTTAATTGTTTATTTGTTTATTTTTCTTCACATATAACTATCTACTCTCCTCCTTCATTCTTGGAATACCAAAAAAACTAAATACAATAGTCTTAGTATAAATATACTTGACCACTATATTAAACTTATAAATTTAGACAATTATATAAAAACTTCCCTATTTATTTCCAATTTCAATATGTGAAGTTCAAGACTTTTTTTTTTTATAAGTGCAATAAAATTTATTCATAGGCCCTGCTCCATGATAATTGATTTTTATTATTATATCAATATAACGATTGATATTTGGTGGCAGGATTCGAAACCTAAATTTTTTGTTCAGAACATCTGATTTGTTTCATTTACCTTCCATGCTTTTTTTACACTTGAAAGGTCCTTTTCATAAATCTGTAGTTGTTAAATGTCTCATTCGTATAATTCAAAGCATCAATGTGACTTGTTTGACGGCTTCGTAACATGCACTCTCAAGTCTCAATATCGTCCCTTGCCTTGTCAAAATTACGTTGTTTATGATTATCAGCCAAGCATAGAAGTGAAGTTTTACCACACCGACTGCATACATTTTGATTTTCATTTCATGCCCTTGAAATCTCCTGTTTAACACTGATTGGTGCTCTTCACACAAGTATTATGATGAGTGTGAAGATGTTAACAATATTGTTTACATTGTGAGCAACTTGGTTCTGTAGGATTTGGTTTACCTACTCTTTAATAAATGTCATTTTAAAATCTGACTTCCCATTTTACTTGGAATTTCTTTGGGCTAGCCTAATGTAGGCCAAAATGGACATTTGTACCTTTTGCCCAAAAGATGTAGCAAAATGTCCCTATTTTGAAACTCGTTTTTTAGAAAATCGAGTTTCAATGTAAAATCGAGTTTCAAAACAGAGGTATTTTATTAGATAGTTTCAGAACAAGAGCATTTTGCTACATCTTTTGGGCGAAATTGGTAAAAGCCCATTTTTGCCGACTAATGTATATACTAACATTTCCTACCTCAATCATAATGCCTCATTCATTTGCTTTATCCTATGTTCAGAGTCATTTCTCATTACAATCTTTCTTAATCCTGGTGATAATGCAACTAAAACTCCCCTAATCTCATCATAGCTTTACATGATTTCACCTTTGGGCAAAACTGTTATTGATTGTTATTCCATCCACTTTTACAATAAATTTTAAGTGGCAAGTTGCTATTGATTGTTATGGGTAAATGAAAAAGTAATTTAAGTTGTGAATTCGAATTAGAACCAATAACAATTTACCACCTATGATTTTGTGTTGGTGCAAACAATTTGTTGTGAAAGTGTCATGAAAATATTGTAGACATAACATTTCTCTCTTTCCTACCTCAATTATTATGCCTCGTTCATTTGCTTTATCCTATGCTTAGAGTCATTTCTCATTACAATCTTTCTTAATCCTGATGATTATGCAGCTAAAACTCCCCTAATCTCATCATAGCTTTACATGATTTCACCTTTGGACAAATACCAAGGCCGATTGCTTGGAAAAAGTTTGTGGCACCTTTACTCAAACTAGTGCGCTTTTGAGATAGTTCCAAAATGCCTATACTGTTTGTCCACATTATCATTTTACCCATCCTCAATTATATGCATATATGATATGTATATTGTATGTGCTACTTTAAAAGTGTGAGGGAAAATGTCTTTTTTTTCTTTTTTTTTTGGAGATAGGACTAAACCACATGCAACTATGCAAGGACTAAACTAACAGCTTATACTTTCCTACCTCAATTTCTCTTATGTATGTTGTGGTCATATAATATTGAGAAGAGACTTAACATTTATATTAAAAAAATGGACGCGAATTAAATATTGCCTTCATAATATAATCATAGCTTTCTTCTCATTTTATGAGATAGAGAAAGTTCAAACCTTATGAATATTTGTACTAGAAGATTCTTTTTTTTTTCCCCCTCATTTGAGAAGTGGCAGCAATGGGTGGCTCTACAGCCAGCCCGGGGGTTCATTAAAACAAAAATTATATATAAATTTTTTTTTACTCCTAAAATAAAAATTTGAACACTCTAACCCTAAATTTTGTTTAATCCCAGTTGAAATAAGTTTAAATACAATTATCTTAGTGCTACTTTCACAATATTATTTTCAAAATAATTTTACAATAAAGATTAAGTGACAAGTTTTAATTGGTTTTTATCTAGATCTACAATTGACATTACCTTTTTACATATTTTTAACAACTTGCCACCTAGATTTTGTTGTGAAAGTATTGTGCCAGTAACTCTACTCGTAAAATTGTTCATTCATTAAAAATAATCATTAAAAATAATAATTAAATAAACCTTCTATCTGGACTCTGGCTTACTTTGCCACTGGCCGTGAAATGAAATTATTTTTCCTTACTCTTTTCTTCTTCATTATCAAAAAAATACACCACTTTTAGCACAAAAGAGAGCAAAAAATTACACTACATGTACAACCAACCGAATTGTATCTATATCTGTGATTCTTTCCTCACTACCTCTTTCTCCCTTCTATGTTTTCTTTCAATCTTGATGGGACTGACGAAATCAAGCATAGACGAGACAAACTGTGATGACGAGATAGTCCCGTGATGACGAGACAGTCCCTTGATGACGAGTAACCACCTTACTGACGAGGTTAAGCATCTCATTGAATGCTGCCAGTAAACTCCCCGGACGGTTACAGAGCCAGCTATACAGACCGTTGGAGGAAGTTAAAGCAACATTATGAGGCCATTGAAGCCACCATAACTGCCTCAACGACTAGAAGCTGAATCAACATGTATATATAGCCCCCACACTGCCAAGGAGAAGGTACATTCATACATACACACTAAGAGATTATTTTTGTTCTATTATCCTTACATTGCTCATTCCCTAATAGCAATTGATACTGACTTTGGCATCGAAAGCTTTGTGGCAGGCACCAAACCGGTGACCATTCTCGGGAACACACTATTTTGCAGACCGGAGTCCATTCTTGTCTGCACACTTTGACTGACGAATTTACGCTTCATCAGTTTGGCGCCGTCTGTGGGGACGACATTTTCGTGTTCAATCTCGAAGAAATAGTTTCCACTCAGCAACCACTACCAGATGGAGTCCAATCAAGATTCCACATCCTTGGCTCAGTAGGTTCAGGTTCTCGCAGCCACTGTAGAAGAACTGACCAGGCAAAATCAGGAAATGAAGTTACGACTTCAGCAAGAGGAGAATCGATCTAAAGGAAACTGGGACAACGAGGGAGATAGCCACAGAAGAAGTGACCATCAAAGACCCGCCACTCCAACCGAGCACAACTCAAATCTTCTTCAGGAGATGAGGAGGGAGATGGACGAACTTAGGACCGCCATCAGGGAGAAAACAGAAAGGAGCGTAGACCGACTGGTAAAGGCGACGGATTCGCCGTTCACTCCAGCAGTCCTTGATTGTCCGGTCCCGTCAAAGTTTCGGTTGCCCCAGCTAGAACCATTCGATGGCTTAAAGGACCCTCAGGATCATCTTAACACCTTCAAGACGACCCTAGGGCTCCAGCAGCCCCCAGACGAAATATTGTGTCGTTCTTTCCCGACTACCCTCAAAGGAGCTGCAAGGGAGTGGTTCACGAAGCTGCCAACATCGTCAATCGACAACTTCGAGCAATTGAGCAACGCCTTCCTGCGTCACTTCATTGGAGGACAGCGTCCTAAGAGAACCGCGGACCATTTACTTACCATCAGGCAAGGAGAAAAGGAAACTCTAAGATCGTACGTGAAACGCTTTACTCGCGAAACACTAGAGGTAGACGAAGCAGATGATAAAGTACAACTGACGACCTTCAAGGCAGGGTTGAGATCCAGAGACCTCGTTGCATCACTCGCAAAGAATCCCCCAAAAACGATGGCCGAGATGCTCATTAAAGCACAAAAGTACATGAACGCTGAAAACGCGTTAGCGGCCATCAAGGATTCGGGAAGGCTAGGGGACAAAGAAAGGAAAGATGACGATCGTAGGGGGCAAAAGCGGGAACGCCCGAACCGTCGAACCAGTGACGGGATCAGGAGGAAAGACGATAAGGGATTGCAAACGGTAAAATTTACCCTTCTTGTTATGCCTATTGATAAAATTTTAACGCAGATTAAGGACGAGCATTACCTTAAATGGCCGCGACCACTGCACTCATCTCCCGGCGTCCGTGATAAGAATAAGTACTACCGATTCCACAAGGATCACAGCCATTATACCGAAGATTGTCGAGACCTCAAAGAGCAGATAGAGGAGTTGATACAGAAGGGGAAGTTACAGAAGTTTGTGAAGAAAGGGGAATTCAGGAGATTCCGAGATGGAAACAAGGGGCAACACGAATCCACATCTGGAGTCAATGACCGTCAGACACAGCCTCCTCAAAATGTGATAGGAGAAATACAGACGATCTCAGGAGGGCCCGTCGCAGGAGGATCATTCAAATCCCTTAAAAAAGCATGTCAACGACAGGTGAACAGTGTTCACATGACACCCCCGTTGAAGCACAGACGAATTGATCAAGACATAATTTTCAATGAACGAGACGCTAGAGGAGTGAAGCAGCCTCACAATGATCCCCTGGTCATAGCACTTACCATAGAAGGATTTAACACAAAAAGGATCCTCGTGGACAATGGTAGCTCTGCCGATATCATTTACTTCCCCGCGTTCCAACAGATGAAACTGGACCCAAAAAGGCTCCGTCCATTCGAGTCTCCCCTCGTCAGCTTCAGTGGTGACAGAGTGTACCCCAAGGGCATAGTGACACTGACGGTAACCGTGGGAACCTACCCGAAGCAGTTTACCTGTCATCTGGACTTCTTAGTGGTAGATTGTCCTTCGACCTACAATGTAATCATTGGGAGACCAGCTCTCAACAAATGGAAATCATCTACGTCAACCTACTACCTGAAGATAAAATTCCCAACAGAGAATGGGGTTGGAGAAGTCAAAGGGGATCAAGTTCTAGCTCGGGAGTGCTACCAGGCCGTCGTGGCTACAAAGGAGAACCATACGTGGACAATAGAAGAGAAAGAAGAAGAAAGGGTAAAGGCCCTGGAGACAGTGGAGTTAGTCGACGGAGAACCAAATAAGACAACCAGGATAGGGATGACTCTAGGTCCTGAGATGAGAACGAAGCTAGTCCAATTTCTTAAAGAAAACCAGGACGTCTTTGCCTGGAACCACAATGACATGTCTGGCATATCTTCAGAAGTCCTTCAGCACAGGCTGAATGTAGACCCAGAGAGGAAACCTGTCAAGCAGAAACGGAGAGTCTTTGCACCCGAAAGAAACCAAGCGATCACTGACGAAGTTAACGAGCTTTTGACTGCAGGCTTCATCCACGAAGTTTATTATCCAGACTGGCTCGCCAACGTCGTCTTGGTGAAGAAAGCGAATGGGAAGTGGAGAATGTGCGTAGACTTCACAGACCTGAACAAGGCATGCCCAGAGGATAGCTTCCCTCTGCCAAGAATAGACCAGTTGGTAGACTCCACAGCTGGCCACAAGCTGCTGACGTTTATGGACGCCTTTTCTGGATACAACCAGATAAGCATGGCTGAAGAGGATCAGGAGAAAACAGCCTTCATCACCAGTCAAGGGCTCTATTGTTATAAGGTAATGCCCTTTGGACTGAAAAATGCAGGTGCCACTTATCAACGATTGGTGAACAGAATGTTCAGCAAGCAGATAGGCAAAAACATGGAAGTGTACGTGGATGATATGCTCGTCAAGAGTAAAGAAGAGCTTATGCACCTAGACGACCTCAGAGAGACGTTTGCTACCCTCAAATAATACCATATGAAGCTAAATCCTGGTAAGTGTGTCTTCGGTGTAGCATCTGGAAAATTCCTGGGGTTCATGGTGTCCCAAAGAGGAATAGAAGCAAATCCAGAGAAGGTGCAAGCCATAATCAACATGACATCGCCCAAGATCGTCAAGGAGGTCCAAAAGCTCACAGGACGGGTTGCAGCCCTAAATAGGTTCGTCTCTAAAGCGACGGACAAATGTCTACCCTTCTTCAAAACCTTGAAACAAGCATTCGCATGGACTGAAGAATGTGAGGCAGCTTTCCAAGAACTCAAACGCTACCTAAACAACCCGCCCCTTCTGAGCTCGTCAAAAGAGGATGAGAACTTGTATCTGTACTTAGCCGTGTCAGTCACAGCAGTCAGTGCAGCCCTGATCAGGGAAGAAGATAGGAAACAGCTTCCAGTTTACTATGTGAGCCAAGCCTTCCAGGGAGCTGAGTCCAGGTACCCGAAGATTGAAAAAATCACGTTTGCATTGATTGTAGCCTCGCGCAAGCTTAGACAGTATTTCCAAGCCCATCCAATCTTGGTGATGATGGACCAACCTATTAAGAAGTCCATGAGCAAACCCGAGGCAGCGGGGAGAATGGTCCAATGGGCAATTGAACTCAGCCAATTCGATGTTAAATATCATCCTAGGACAGCAATTAAAGCACAGACTTTGGCAGACTTCATCGCAGAATTTACCCCCTCAGACGAAGACGAAACCACTGACGAAGAAGGGCAATGGACAGTTCAGACCGACGATTCATCAGCCCAGAAGAGGGGGGGAGTAGGGGTCGTCATAATCACCCCCGAAGGAGATGTACTAAAGTATGGAGTCCAGCTGAAATTTCCTGCCACCAATAACGAGGCCGAATACGAAGGAGTTCTGACTGGTTTGAGGCTAGGAAAAGAGCTTGGAGCCAAGAGCCTGTTGGTCCAAAGCGATTCAAAGCTGGTAATTGGGCAGATGAGGGGAGAATACGAAGCAAAAGAAGAAAGAATGCAGAGGTACCTCAAACTGGCGAAACACCTGGCTCGAGAGTTCGAAAAAGTGGAGTTCGTGCAGATTCCCAAAAGTCAAAATACGATAGCGGACAAAGTCTTAAAGATAGCCTCGTCCGATGGAGGAGAATTGGAAGAAGGCCTGATGATGGAAGTCCAAAAGAACCCCAACATCGAGGAAATTCCAACATTCGTAGTCCAGAGCACAAACAGCTGGATGACACCCATTGTATCTTTCCTTCAGGACGGGCACCTCCCACAGAGTACAGAAGAAGCCAGGAAGATAAAAAAAAGAGCAACCAGATTTATGATTCTCAACGACGCCCTATACAAGAGGGGCTTCTCCATGCCTTACCTAAAGTGCGTTGATGAGGAAGAAGCAAAGTACATTCTGCGAGAGGTCCACGAAGGTATTTGCAGGGATCATGCTTGTCCCAGATCCCTGGCAAGTAAGATAATTCGAACAGGCTATTTCTGGCCCACTATGCAGGTAGATGCGGCTGATTTTGTCAAGAGATGTGACAAATGCCAACGATTCGGAAATGTTCAGCGACTTCCAGCAGAAAAACTGACGACGATT
Source organism: Quercus aquifolioides (assembly GCA_019022515.1). Taxonomy (NCBI): domain Eukaryota; kingdom Viridiplantae; phylum Streptophyta; class Magnoliopsida; order Fagales; family Fagaceae; genus Quercus; species Quercus aquifolioides. The sequence continues at coordinate 28,158,975 of CM032333.1, read as the reverse complement.
GCATCGCTATGGCCGTTTGCACAATGGGGAATCGACATCGTCGGCCCACTGCCCCAGGGCAAAGGTCAGGTGAAATTCTTACTTGTTGCCATTGATTACTTTACAAAATGGGTTGAAGCAGAGGCACTGGCCACCATAACCGAAGCAAAAATCCAGAGCTTTGTATGGAAGAACATAATTTGCAGGTTCGGGATCCTAAGGACGATCATATCAGATAACGGACGACAATTTGACAGTCAAGGCTTCAGAGAATTCTGCTCAGGCCTAGGCATCAAGAACCACTTCTCGTCCCCAGGCCATCCACAAGCAAACGGACAAACGGAGGTGACAAATCGAACGCTGCTCAAGATTATTAAAACAAAGTTAGACGAAGCGAAGGGAGCCTGGCCAGAAGAGTTGCCCAATGTCTTGTGGGCGTACAGGACAACAGCGAGAACGCCAACAGGAGAGACCCCCTTCAGACTCACCTACGGCACTGAAGCAGTGATCCCGGTCGAAGTAGGAATAACCAGCATCAAGCGAGAGGCATTCATTGAAGAAGACAATGACGACCATTTGCGAGTCAACCTGGATTTCCTAGACGAAGTAAGAAATAAAGCATGTAGCAGGATGGTGGAGTATCAACAGAAGATGGCTGACTACTACAATAAGAGAGTAAAGCTCAGGCAACTTGATATTGGTGACCTCGTCCTTCGCAAGGTAACCCCAGCAACCAGGGACTCTTATCAAGGGAAACTCGGCCCCACATGGGAGGGACCCTACCGGGTCATTCATTACTCCAGGAAGGGCAGCTATCACCTGAAGAACGTAGACGGACAAAGGCTCCCTAGACCATGGAATATCGAGCACTTGAAGAAATACCATCAATAAACACGATCATGACATGTATTCATTATTCGCTGTTGAAACTAATAAATGAGTTATTCAGATGATGTTTTTTCTAAAGAGCAGGCATATACGATAAAAAAAATTGGCTAAGTAGCAAGAATCCACTCTGACGGACGTAAGCTACTGACGACAACAAGAACCTTGAAAAGGTGTAAGTCACAAAAAGCCAAAAATGGCAAAGTAGCAAGAGTCCACTCTGACGGACGTAAGCTACTGACGATGACAAGACCCTTGAAAGGGTGTAAGTCACAAAAAGCCAAAAATGGCAAAGTAGCAAGACTCCGCTCTGACGGACGTAAGCTACTGACGATAACAAGACCCTTGAAAGGGTGTAAATCACAAAAAACCAAAAATGGCAAAGTAGCAAGAGTCCGCTCTGACGGATGTAAGCTACTGACGATGACAAGACCCTTGAAAAGGTGTAAGTCACAAAAAGCCAAGAATGGCTAAATAGCAAGAGTCCGCTCTGACGGACGTAAAAATGGGCTAAGTAGCGAAATTCTGCTACAAAGAAGAAGATATAAGAGCTTCACCAAGCACATCACATAAGCAATTAAAAGCATGCAAGTTACAGACGCAGGTAAATGCAAAAAGTAAGTTAGAGCCAAGAGCGTGCAAATAAAATTACCATTGTTTTTATAAACCCATAAACACTGGGTTAAGACATTGATCCCAAAAAAAAAAAAAATGTGTCAAAATAAGATTTACAAAAAGGCCACGACGGGCCATGATCAAAAACATATACTGTTAAAAACTTAAGTGCCAGGTTCAGGCTTCCGAGGCTGGAGGGGCGTCAACAGATGCAGCGACGTCAACAGATGCAGCGGCGTCAACAGATGCAGCATTGTCAACAGGAGCAGTTTCTGGAGCGTCACCAGCGGAAACCACGGACCAAGCAGCTTCATCAGCCGCCATCTCTTTGTCCACTTCCTCCAAATCCAGGTTTTCAATATCAACGCCAGTTGGATGCTTGACCAGGTACCTTCGAATAAGCTCAAAGCCTTTAAAGTACCAACTGAAGAGCACAGTGTTGTACTCGTCAGTAGTCTAAAAAGCTTCAACAGACCTGGCCGCGATCGTCTTCAATGATTCCTTGGCACTCTGAAGCTGCTCGTCCTTTTCCAAGTTCAGCTGGCGCTCCACCCTAAGGTCGTTGCCCAGCACCTTGACCTTGTCCTTCAGTGCATTAGCCTCGTCCATTGAATCAATGAGGTTCTTCTTCAGCTTTAAATTCTCTGCCTCCAAGGCTTGCACTCTTGACGAAAGAGATGCCAACTTGGCCTCTTGAGTAAGATACTCAGAAGCAATATGCAAGCTCTCTCCCAGTGCCTGAAAAGTATCAAGTCAAAAAAAAAAAAAAAGAAAAAAAGAAAAAGAAAAAAGAAGAAGGTTTGTTCTTGAAAGGAGTAGGACCAATTTACCTGCACAAGTTTGTGGACGTGACCATCAGCGACGGTGTTAAACGGGACCCCAGAAAAAGCCCTCAGGTCATCAGCCCTCACGATGTTATGGGCCCTTTCAACCGCCAACCTCTCGTCCTCCCAGACAGTAGAGCGACGAGAACCCCCTTTTTCCTTCTCCTTCTCCGTTAGGCGCGGCCTCTTAGAGATGGGTGTAGGGAGCTCCTCCACTGAAGTAGACGGAGAAGCGGTCCTCATCGTCTCAGTGCCAGAGACAAGGGGAGTGACGGAGGCCGGCGGAGTGGCAGAAGGACCCCTCCCTGTCACACGCACATTCTTTTTACCTATGTTCGACAAGGGTTCGTCCTTCTTTGCCCTCATCTTGGCGTACATGTCTTTGTTAAATTTAGACGTCATTTCTGTCAAAAGAAGAACATTAGTTCCAAATAAAAAGACAAGAAAGTAAGAAGAAGGAAAAATACTGACGAAGTTGGAACTTACTTCTCTTTCCGTCTATGTCGAGGTTTCGCAAGACGAAGGCAGAAGGTTCTGGCCCGAGGCAGTAAAACGCAAGAGTCCTGGGATTAACGAGGTCGTCCCAACTCTCAATTGTTTGCGTACACAATAGCCTTCTCTACCCGCTCGCTGTATCTACTCTTAAGCTTGGGTCGTTTCTTGACTGCAAAAAAAAAAAAAAAAAAAAAAAAATTTAGCAGCCATAGGTGTAAACACAACAGAATCCGAAAAACGAGGAGGAAAATATTGACGCACCTAAAGTCGGGGTTTCCCACCGACGACGTAACCTGGGGAGATCACCCCAAAACTCGCCCGAGGATGTCTCAAAATCGTCCCCAGACACAAAGAAGAACCTCGACTTCCAGTACCTGAAAGAGGACGGTAAACCCTTGACGATCCTGGTCCTTCTCTCCCAGGGCACCAGTTCGTAGTACCCATGCTCCTTAGATGCTCTCAGACGGTAAAGGTAAACAAGCTCGTCAACCCTGAGCATGTCCCCGTCATTGGCAGCCAACCAGATCCCCATACAGCTCACCAGGATCCTCCACGAGTTGGGCATGAGCTGCCCAGGAGCAATACCAAAATGGTCCAAAAGCTCCATAAGGAAAGGATGAATCGGGAACCTCAATCCACAGACGAAGGCAGATTCATAGAAGCATACCTCCCCGAGAAAGTGGTGACAGGCCCGTTCCCCCTCTCCGGGCAGACGAACCCTAACCTGATCTGGGAATTGAAATCTATCCCTAAATCTACCCAGTGTATCCGCGTCCAACCCATACTCCTCTTCCAGAGCATAAAAAGCCCTAACCTCTCGGGGATTGGAAAGGGCTGTATCCTCGTCCACTGGGTTACCGCTAGACGATAACCCAGTCTCAAGCTCACTAGATCTAACTTCTGACATCGTCCTGCCTTCCCTCACTAAATCGTCGAACCAATCAAGCGATTGACGCAATAGAGGCAGTAAATCCGCCAATACCACAGCCAAACTACTACCCTCGTAAATGAAATTTTCGAGGTAAGGAAAATTCCCTAGTGACCCTCCTAGTCGAGCAAAGAGAAATGAAATTGAAGGGCAATCTAGTCTGACCTCAGCACCACTGCTCATGGGAGACTAGAAATTACGAAAATCTATACCCCAAAACCAAAAAGAAGCAAAACAAAAAAGAAAACGACAAGGAAAGAAGAAATGGAAAATTAGAGAGTTGCTACAGTACGTATAAACCAAATGAAAAAGAGTGGAAGGAAGAACATACCTTGAGCAAAGGAAAACTACTGCGCTACACACCAATCGGAAGGTAAAATTACAGGAAGGAAGGATGGAGAAGAAGAAGATCAAAAGGTTTCTTTTTGAAAAAAAAAAAAAAAAAAAGAGGAAGTTTGAAACCAAAGGTTGGGAAGCTAAAAACCAGCGGGAAGATCAATAAAAACCCATCGTACGGAGCAGTAACTCCCCTAATCAAAGTATGCCACGTAGGCCACACCGTAACGCATTTAATGCGGCTTAGAAAACCCAACCGCTTGCAATTCAAAAACTTTTCACCTTCCTTGGTCGACATGACATGTCACGACGACCAAGGAATCCGGGGGCAACTGATGGGACTGACGAAATCAAGCATAGACGAGACAAACTGTGATGACAAGACAATCCCTTGATGACGAGACAATCCCTTGATGACGAGTAACCACCTTACTGACGAGGTTAAGCATCTCATTGAGTGCTGCCAGTAAACTCCCCGGACGGTTACAGAGCCAGCTATACAGACCGTTGGAGGAAGTTAAAGCAACATTATGAGGCCATTGAAGCCACCATAACTGCCTCAACGGCTAGAAACTGAATCAACATGTATATATAGCCCCCACACTGCCAAGGAGAAGGTACATTCATACATACACACTAAGAGATTATTTTTGTTCTATTATCCTTACATTGCTCATTCTCTAATAGCAATTGATACTGACTTTGGCATCGGAGGCTTTGTGGCAGGCACCACACCGGTGACCATTCTCGGGAACACACTATTTTGCAGACCGGAGTCCATTCTTGTCTGCACACTTTGACTGACGAATTTACGCTTCATCAAATCTAATGAAGTAGTTTGATGAGTGCTCTATAGATTTCCAATTCAAAAAGGTTATTTAACTTGCTTCAATTCCAAGAGAATGACCACTTGTATGGTTAAAAAATAAAAAGTCATATACTTCAAAAGCAAAAGCTTATATCAATTACTATTTTTTTCTTTGTTTCATGTTTACTCCTTGGTGTGTTACTATTCTTCTTTATCATATACCTTCATTTAATTGATATTACATATAAATATAATAAATTATTATTAATTTGACAAAAATGTATGATTACTTATTTAATTATATTTTTTAATGCATTCAATGATTGTTGTCTTATTGATCTTTAAACTATTAATATTTTTTTAGACTATTGTACAATATAGTTGTATTGTATACTAAATTGTATTTAGAAATAATATTTTAGATTATTATATATAATATGAAAATTGTATATACAGGAAAAATAATTAATCATTTTATTTTTTACTCCCTCACAACAAATTCCTAGCTCCAACACTATTGACCCCTCTTGGAAACAATCCTGGAGCCGCTACTAGAGGGAACTCATAACTTTTTTTTTTTTTTTTAAGTTATATTGTTCAAGGAATTATGCATTTTTCAAAAAATTGAGAGGCTTAGGCCCTGTTTTGTTATTGTTAGGGGTGGATTCATTTTCTTTTTTCCTTGTTTGAACTCATTTTTTGTTTCTCAAATCCTGAATTCATTTTCTCTACTCAACTCATTTTATGTTTGGCATTATTTTCTACTCTAGTTTTTGCTTCTTTTTTCACTTTATGTTTTTCAATTAAAAATTCAACACAATTGTGAGAGAGAGTGTTTTTTTATGGGACAAGTCAGTGTTATGGAACCCACATATTTGGTTTTTTACGAAAATGTCATTGTATTCATTTTCAAGAAAATGAAAACACCAAAAAGTTGTATTCAATTTTTGTATTCAAATCTTTTTTTTTTATACCGAAAATAAAAACTGAATACAAATACAAAGTCAAACAAGTTTTTAGTGGTGGGTCCCATGAAAACTGAAAATAAAAACAGAATACACCTCTTTTTTGCTCAAACTAAACAGGTCCTTATTATCTCATAGAACAATTTCATAAATCCACTCTCTCACATGCTAGACTCACAATTTCGTTAATCCACTCTCTAACATATGCTACATAAGATAATTTTCTCATGGAAGGAGGAGAGTGGGGTGATCCTAATTAGTAAGACATATAAACAGCACAATTTAGAAATTGGGAGAGTGGGGTCTCCCAATTTCTTTTCAATAATCTCATTATAATCTATATAGTAAGACATATAAACAGCACAATTTAGAAATTGGGAGACCCATTGTAAATGCATCTTTGGTAGTCAAAGAGAAGTCAATTAAGCTACATACAATTGGAAATAGATACTTTGCTAAAAAAATGCTTGTACTATATATCTATATACTTGGATAACCCTTCTTTTCTCTGTCAAATAATCCTTACACCATTTTGATTTTATCTGTTGGGAAAGACTGCAAGACAAATTGAAACCAATGTTTTTCAACCAAGCGCATACAAGAAAATTTTTCCTTCTAATACTTATATGATGACAATGACATAATACTCACATACAAATTTTTTTTTTTTTTTTGGCTAGATAACGACATATACATCCATTTTTGGGTTAATCCAAACACACTTATTTGAGTTGCTATCAATATAAAAATATTAGCACCATAGAAATGATCCAATCCCAATTTTTGTGGTTGCATAATTTCAAGTGCCCATTCCAAGTGCGCTATCATCACTACAATCTAATCAATATGATAAGAGAAAATCTGGGCATCTTGCTTGCAGGTTCTCACTGGTGGACAAAAAAAAATTAAGTTTACTTGCCTTTTAAATTAGGCTATTTTAGAACGACTTTGAATCATCATTACTGCTACAATGGGTTGTTGAGTCAAATATAATGGCAAGCAACAAGAGCAAAACCAGCCCCATTAAAGACCACGTATCCCATACATAGTGGTGTTCAAATAATTACACATTTTCTTTCTAAAACCCCCCCATGTTGTTCTGCTTCCTTAGTGCACAACTGCACATGTTGGGACTTGGCCTATTAGCCCCACTCTGGTGCTAATCCAGCGAAGCATTCATGTTTATTTTAGACACATAAGAAAATAAAGCTATATATATCAATGGGGATGCAAAATTTGTGGTTGATTTTGAGTCCATCTAAGCTTTACAAAAGGTTTGCAATTGGGAAATTTTTGTAGATAGTAGAGGGTATATATAAGAGAACTGGTAACATGTAAGCTTGAAGTCAAGTTTAGTTTCAAGTGGGTGTTGAGGAGCTTAGATTGTGCAGCTCACAGCTCCCATGGCTCCTTTTTGCTTAAGAATATCCTTTGAGAGTGTTTTGTTTCCTCTCAAGTCAGATAGGCCAGTTTAGTTAGCTTTGCTTTGGTTTTGTAATCTGTGGTTACTTGGGGTTCTTCAGTGAAATATGTTGTTTCTTGCTACAATGAATTACGAGGTTAGTAAAATACAGATTATAGACAGTGACAAGTGGATGTGATAATTTTTTTTCCCTTTTTTTATAGATGCTATAGGGTTTGAATTTATGTCGTTAACTCTCCATGATGATTATTCTTTACTTTCACGCCAAGACACTAATTGTTTCTTTTATATATAGATGATGTTTGAACTTAATTCTTTTATAAGACAATTAAGAGACTTTACTAGTAGGACTATAACAAAATTAAGTTAGTTTGAATTTACAACATTATTGAGTCATTGCGTGCATATGCAATAATAAACTTTTGTTCATTGCTAATTTTAGTGGAAAATTCAAATTATTCCTTACAGTTTAAGCATGGTTTCAAACTAAATATTAGATTTAAAATTTTTTTAATTAAAAATCTAAAATTTCAAATTGCTTTAATTCTTCCCGGTCATTAGTAATTAAAAATAACAAAAAGTTAATTAAATTACACCTTAGACTTTTCTTATGCTAAAGAACCTGTCATATGAACAACAAGTAGTATTTTGATCCAAATAATAAATAATTAAAAAAACCCCTCAAAAAATGATAACATCTTCCTTAAAATGCATTTTTTCATTACAATTTTTAAGTCATTTTGTAAGGTATTTTAGTGCAAAATACCATATGGGAGTCAGGTGGAAGAATTTGTTATATTTAGATATAGTTTGTATTCTTGATTGCACACTGTGCCTTAAACCTTTGTTTGAAATCACATAAATTCCTTCATGTGAATTCAATGAGGCAAATCTTAAAGAAAGTACTTAAGAGTGCTAGAGGTTTCATTTCATAACAACAAGATCTGTACTTGGGAAAAATCATTATAGAAGAATTTCAGAGATTCTAGGGCTACTATGATAGGAATGTAAGTCAGAATTTTATAGAGGTTAAATAGAGGGTCTAGGCTATAAAGGTTTTATAAGCTTTGACTGATTGTAATTGTTCTTCTATAGTAAGGTTTTTTCATGAGATTGGATCCTCCGAATAGTTTTTCCATTGAAAAGATTCTTTATTGATTTTTCACTTTGTTACTATGGCTGAGAATATATATTTATGCTAGCCTATTTGGGGTAAATCATAACTTGTTTGAATTGATCTCCTGCTTAAGTTGTTTGAGGTCTAAATAAGTATTTTTTATTTGAGATTAATAAAAATTATTCTTGAGAAGTGTCTTATAGTTTAATTGACACTTCTCCATATACAAAATGTTTGAAAGTCTAGAAGGGGAGAGGAGGGAGGGAATTCGTTGTAACTATCTCAATCAAAAAAAAAATCCTTGAATCCCGAAACTTAAGAACAAATATCAATAAAAGAAATTTTGACAATATCATATCCCAGAATATAGTTGTGCATTTCAATAGATTTTTATTATGGTTAAATTTTAGTAAACTCTTTGGAAAATATAATAAACACAAACAAATTCATTGTTTCATAGTAATAAAAATTCATATATAAATTCAGAACAAAGTATATAAATTGGTTAACACACTATCCGTTTTTTCCTTGTTGAACAAAAATGACCAATTTACATACTCTACCAAATAAAATTATTACAGATACTTTTTCATGAGTTAGCCAAAATTAAAAAACAAACATCTTCAGTATTAAACTTAAATATGATTAGTTTATATACTATTTACAAATATTTTGTACAACCTATTTTTATAAATTGTGGCTGAGTACATATTAAGTATCAGTTCTTTTACTATCACACATTTTGTCACAATTTTTGTCACTACTGAATGACGTGACTGTGATTGGTAACTCATTACTTTCGCACGAACCCTTATTAGACTTCTTACATCCCTAAATTAGACTTTAAAAAAATGATAGTTAGAAGAGGGAGATTTGAACTCTGGAGATCTTCATTAAAAATATCAGAAAATGTTAATTAGTTGAACTACAAAGGTTGGGGATGAGCTTGTGTCTAGTATCCAGTTCCACAGGACACTTTAAGATACAAACACGTGTCTATATCCTAACATGTCCAGTGAAACTAGACATTAAACACAGGCCGTGTCCCAAAGATCGCCACCTAAATTATACTTTTTTATACCCTTTTTCTTCCCCTCTCAAATTTTCACTAGGTTTTCCTAAAACACACCATCTTTTTTGTTGCCTCCTCCTCCACCCACCACCCACCACCCAACCCACATTGGAACCCTATTATGGTAATGACAATGATTGCCAAATTCTAGATACTGTCACAACTCAAAATCCACAAAATCTTTGACATTCCCAGCCTCAGTCACCTACTGTCCTGTGACATTTTTCATCACAAATATCAAAAGTTTCCCGAAAGGACTTGATTAGGTAGGAGAAGCATGAAAGGACATTAGAAATTATATTACATGGACAAAAAAAATGTTTAGGATATATATAGAGTCGGCAACTTGCAAGTTGCAACGGAGGTTCACTGCACAAAGACTAATACATAACTCAAAATATGTGTTTTCGAGTACACATCAAATACATCATGCGGGCCATCTAATCTATAAAAAAAAAAATCTATACAGTGCACGGTTTAGCCAATCTAGTACGGCCCAGTTTACCAATTTGAGTAGAGTTTGTACTTTTTTTAAGTTTTAACTAGAGTATGTACTTTTTTTGGGAATTTGTTTAACTCTATCACTCAGACCAAGAAAAAAAATATAAAAATAGAAAGAAAAAAAAAAGTAGAGCAAGTGACAATTTAATGCTTTAACTTGACCATCTAAATCTGCCATTAAATAATAAAAAATTAAAAAAAAAAAAAACCTTGACCATATACTGATGATGGAGATTTATGTCATCTGATAGTAATTGACAAATGTGGATTGTGGACTTTTTTTTCCTATCATTGGGCCCTTTAATAATCTGGAATTTGGTCAAGTTTCCAGTTGTATTTTTGTGTTGGAAAGTTGTTCACTTGGGACCAGCTCCAGCCTTCTCATAAATATTGTGGTTTGTTTGTCTAATCACAGTCCTATTAGGTGTACATTTATTAATTTACTATTATTATTCGGGTTCTAGTCTGTTCAACTTTTGAAGTTTAAGGTCGTTAAACAAAATATCTAGGATTTAAACTTTGTCTACATGAAATAAAGAGCAATTATCATGGAGCGGATACCATAATAACATAAGTTGAAATTCAATCATACCTATAAAAAATATAAAACAAAGGTGGACATTTTTCTGTACATATGTGTATATTGCTTAATTCAAAATTGATAATTTAACTAGACCTTATCAGTTCCTCAAAAAAAAAAAAAAAAAAAAAAACTAGACCTTATCATATATGATGCATGAACTTTTAATAATTCAACAAACGTGTCAAGAGGTGTATGACTTTAGAGATAAAATACTAAATCAAATGTTGTGTTTAAGGGCAAACCACAAGTAAGTAAAATGGTTTTCCACACTCTTAGAAAGTCTCTGATTATCGTTTACCCAAAAAACAAAAAACTAGTTACCTCTGACCTGTCTCACGACCGCAAATAGAACCTGTAGCTTCATGCCCTGACCTATAAGTACTTATTTTCTAAAAAATAGCAACCTATGTTCAAAATGGAACGTGTATACTGGATATGAACATGGAATATTCTATTTACTTTTTTTTTTCTTTAATCTCGAAGAACTATAATAATTTCTTAATGATTGGTTTGCGGCTGATTTCTGCTAACATGATGATTTCAAAGCCTGGGATCATTGAAAAGTCAGAAATAAAAATAGAAAGCTTACATTGTTATAAGCATTTTTTAGATTATCTTTATAAAGGGGAGCTTTCAATCTGCATTAAATAAGAACTAAGCTCTGTATTGTTCATCCTGAAAAAGAGAGAAAAAAGTAGAAGAAATAAGTATAAATCATAGGCGGCTATGATAGGTGTTTTATAATGAAATATAGAATACCATAATTTGGCAAATCAGCTAGTCCTTGAAAGGACTTCACATATGTATAATGCATTTTTCAAAAGTCAATTTTATTCAATTTATTGGAACTTGGAAGAGTGTAGAATCTGTAGATATTTGGAACTAGACAGTGAAGAAAGCATAGGCCCAGATCCACCAAGTGAACCCAAAATTTTTTAGCTTCTAGGAGGGGCAAACATGGAGTTCCTTGAAGGCCTACTTTAGTTTTTTTAGAAGCAACTTGTTAAATTTATTAAAGATGTGGATGAACGTTCTCTTTCCACACTGTGAAATCTATGACATAAATTGCATGTCTAGCGAGGTTATAAATTACAAAGTTATTTTGTTTATGAGCAAGTGAAAAACTCTAATAGATTGAAAACACCCTACAAAAATCTTCACAGCATAAATCAAAAGACCATAAGGAGCTAGAGAGCTTCAACGTGTAAAGGGAATTTGAGAGCTTCAACAGCAACTAAGGCTTCTTGGTTACACTCTTTGCAAACACTGTTCTATTTACTGATGATTTTTTGAAAATCCATCTGTTTTCCAGTATTTGGCTGTGATCTTGAAATGCTTAAAATTACTTCTAAAAACATTTAAGACATTTGGTTCGTACAGAAAATTAACATAGCTAATTTAACAAATCTAACATAATGAAGAGAAAATCCACAATACCAAACCTCTAACAAAGTATAATCTCACAAAATTTAACAAAAAATGGATAGAAAATACATAACACCAACAACAATCCAGCCCATATCCAGTTGATCACCAAAAAAAAAAGCTAATAATAATTCCAATATTTTCACACACTTTAAATACTTTTCCATATCTAAATGTCACTAGATCCGATCAATTTAACTAATCTCATCATTTCAACACGACACAAATATGACTCATTAACATGAATTATCACCCCTTAAATTTTTTTTTTTTTTTGGCTATTTATGGATATAGCTTGTACAAGTGCACAGATGCATTGGACACAAGCTTCACCCGTTGTTGATAACAAGCAGGTTGCTCGCGTGATGCGCGAATAATGCTGTCAGCTTTTATGTAAGATGATTTTGGAAAATGTTGTATATATATTATAACACAAATGGTGGATATTTTCATTGCTAAAATCACCTACAATTATAGCTGAAACTTCAGAGCAAGTAGGCATATTTTGTTCTCCACCATCAGTTGATCATGAACTCAATTAATTGCAAGCATATGTTGTACATATCAAACTCGTTGAACCAATCACATTTCATATGAAATTTCTAACTAAGGCATTGATCTCATCAAGCATCCTCGATAATATTTTAACTATATATAGCAGTATCAAGGTCGCATAGTGAGTCATGTCTAGGCAAAGCACTTAGCCCATTATCAATCTCTTTGGCTATGCAAAACGGGGTATTTCTCCAACTATCAGAAGTAACGACCCAATTTTGTGGTGGTTTTGGACATTCGATCGAAAGATGTAAGGACTTCGTCCTTCATTAACATGGGCATCGACACTCTCTCATAGGAGTCATTGAAACATGGAGTTGAGCCTCCTTATATTAGCCTTATAATGTTAATTTAGGATGCTTTAGGTATCAGCAATTCTGATCTGCATAAATATAATTCCACATATTTTAAATGAATATAATTAGATATAATTATCCTAAAACCTAGTCCAAAACCTTGTTCTTAACCCACAATCCATCTTCAATACAGGTATGACAATAAACTAATTACTGAGTATAGTCACTCAATCAATTACTTAAATTTGAAAACAATTTATAGGAAAGCAAAAGTACAAATACAGTATTTAGAAAGTTAATGTTTGATTTATGATAAAAAGAAGTGGCAAAGTGTAGATAGAAGACCAAAAGAGTTTGTATTTTAAACAATTGGCAGATTTTGCTATTACCTTTCTATAAAATTCATGCTTATAGTATTATTGGAATAATTAACAGCCACACCAATAAAAATAAAAATAAAATGAAAAGAATTGACTTGTAATATATATATATATACACACCGGAAAGAATTGAAAAAAAAAAAAACATTAAAGAGTTAAACATACATGGCCATCACAGTCACATCTAAATTGATTAAACATACATGGGAGTTACATCTAAATTAATGCACAACATCTATTTCCAATTGCCACCACAATTATCAGCATCCACTCAATTAGGTGATGCATTCTTCATCTTTTACAAATTCTACCCAAAAAAAAACTAAAAATTATATATACGCTTACTTACTGGAAAGAACTAAAAAACTAAATTAAAAACATTAAAAAGTAAAACATACATGGCTGTCACATCTAAATTGATGCACAACATCTATTCCCAATTGTCACCACAATGATTAGGACCCACTCAATTAGGTGATGCATTCTTCATCTTTTACAAATTCCTACAAAAGTCAAAAAAATAAAATTAGAGAGCTTTGTCTATCAATTTTTTGTTTAAATATAATTAGACAAAGAATGATAAATGAAAGGTAGAGACCTATTTGAATAAGACAATTCCACTTCCATAACCTTGAAATAATCATTTTACTATCTTCATAGTTGCAATAAATATGATAAAACACACATAATTGGTTTTTCTCAATTCTGAAAACCCATTTATCAATTAGATTTACGTTCAAAGTAATAAATATTTAACATACATGACCATCTTTTTTCTTCTCAACCCTTTTCATGGGTGTGTCCATCAAACACATGAAAACATAGAGATACAATTATTGGGATTAATGTTATCAACAAAATAGGGAGCAACATACTTTGCTTAACAGCAATCCATTGTAAAAGATTTCATACATATGGTGTTGTTTTAGTCTATCATAATACATATCTAGGCAACAAACATACATTATCTATCAAATTAAAATAAAATTGAAAAAGGAAAGGAAAGAAACAAATGCGATGAGAATAAATCCAAATATTAATTCAAAGGTCAAAGTGGAATCTTTACCATTTCCTAGTGAGACCTACAGGAAATTCGACAACAATCAAGGCCATCAAAGTTATGTGGCACATAGGATCAATGATTAACTCGTGACCCTTTATGTCATGATTGATCTCTCATTTCCTTTTTGTAGTCTACAACCAACCAATTTACTCTTAAATGTTTTGAATGATTCTAATATCACTCACACATACACACACAAAATGTTGCAAAATGGGCATCATTTAAGATAAATTTCATAGTTGCAGAATTCTTTTGTCTTTTTTTTTTATTTTAAATTTTGTTCTTGGTCTAGTGACAAAATTATCAAGTTAATCAAACCATAGACGTTATAGAAAAGAAAGCAAAACCAAAATAGTGTTTATTTGAAGCAATTTACAACGTTACCTCTAGCACAGACCATATTTATTGTGTATTGTTGCAATTTACAATATGAGCACATGAAAAATAGTTTGCTGCTTCTGCATTAACTGTTGCCTACAGCAAAACACTCAGCTATTTTATCAAACAATTTGCATGCATGTAACTAAAAGGGAGTTGTGCCCAAACCAAAATTATAAAGTAAAAATTAAAGAAATCAAAGTAATAAAGTAAAAATTTAAGAGATTGATAGAGAAAGGGTCGTTTTTTAGAGAATGTATACCCACCTTTTAGTGTAAGAATTACCTTGTGATTCAATTTAGGATCCAAAGCACAGCTCTGAGAAGAAAATATAACGGTTGAAGCAAATTGGCATCAATGGAGCAAGAAAGGGCAGAGGAATCTAATGGGATTTGGGTTATTATCCAAAGAACTATTACATTGATTTATTTTCCTCACTGTCCAGCAAGCTCTAAGGGCTATATATATATATATATATATTAATTTCCAAAGAAATACATTAGTTTGCATTATATTTAAAGGGGAACGAAAGAGTTAAGAAAGAGAGAAAGAAACAGGTGAACTGGATTTTGCTGAAAGAAGAAGTAATGTGTCTTTTCAATTTCTAAAAGAACGTT
Organism: Quercus aquifolioides; assembly: GCA_019022515.1. NCBI lineage: Eukaryota > Viridiplantae > Streptophyta > Magnoliopsida > Fagales > Fagaceae > Quercus > Quercus aquifolioides. Next base: position 28,143,730 of record CM032333.1, on the reverse strand, counting down.
GGAATTTATTTTTCAAGCGAAGGTGATTTCTTTCTCAAAAAAAAGAAAAAAAAGAAAGTGAAGGTGATTTGGAAGGTCAAATGCAATAATTGCTCTAATAGAGATCAAATAGAGTGTCACATGGTAGGACCTCATGCTTTTCCACATGAGATCTCTGCTTTTATATATATATATATATATTGATCGATGATTGATTGATTTGATAGTTGAGAGATGTAAAATTTTAATTCTAAAAGTATTTGTTAAAAACATGGGCATTGGAGATGTCAATTGAACTACAAAGTCAGTTTTGGACATTTATCAGTATTGTATTGTATCCAATACATAGAAATATTAGACACAAGCTTCAACTGATGTTAAAAATTCAATAGTTGAGAGAGAGGTAAGATTTGAATCTTAAAAAGTTAAAAGTCCATACTGAAAACATGAACACCAAAGATATCAATTGAACTACAAAACCTTTAAGGATTTTACTAATGTGTGCCCTTAGGGCACACATTAATTTCTATTTTTGGAAAAAATTTTCTCGAGAATTGAAAAAGTAATGACAACTTTTTCAATTCCCGAGAAAATATTTCCACAAATAGAAAGCTTAATGTGTGCCCTAAGGGCACACATTAACCAGACCCAACTTTTAAACCACTTTAAAAAGAAAGAAAGAAAAAAGAAAAGAAAGAAAGAATAGATTCCCCGTCTAAATAGTTCAGCACTCCCCATTCTTGTCCACAATTGGGCAGTTAGAAGCCCAATGAATGGGCCGAGAAAATTGTTACGCAGAGAGACCAATAAGGAAAGAGAAGCATCTCTTCTCTTCCCTCAGCATTTTCCCCTCAGCATTTTTCCATAAATTGACTGTCAACTATAATTTATATTTTTGTAAGTTCCAGTTAGCTCAATTGGTAAACTCTTTATTGTTTGAATAAAAAATCTAAAGTTCAATTTTTGTTTACATTAAAAATCAATTTAGTGCCTTGATCGGATAATAAAAAATTATTATGAAGTGAGTTGTGAATCGAAACTCTCCAAAAAAAAAAAAAAAACATTTATTATCAAAATCAACCAAAAAAAGTCCCGACCCAACAAAAACACGACCGCATTCACTGCAGTAACCAGTAAAACAGACCGAAAAATAAAACGTACACATCCACTTTTCAATCATTCTCTTTTTTACTTCTTTCTGCTACTGAAAAAACCAAACTAAAACTTTTCTTCTTTTCTTCTCCACTACTAGGGCACACACAGAATCTTCGTCTTTCTCCACAGATTTCAAAAGAAAATGTCAAACTTTTCCAATCAGATCAGAGCCTCTTCGGCTCTAATCAAACGGCTTAAACACCACCACCACCGAAGCAGTAATCCGCTGCTGCTGCTAATGCAATCCAGATCCTACACCACCGAGTGTCATCGTCCAGCCATCGTTCAAAAACGCAGCCTCGACATTCTCCATGATCCTTGGTTCAATAAAGTATGACAATTTCCCCTTTCTTTCAATTCACATTTAATCAAATTCTTGACTTTTTTTTTTTTTTTTTTTTTTTCGTTAATTGAAATTGATTTGATTGTGAAAAAAAAAAATTTAGGGAACGGCGTTTTCAATGACGGAACGGGATCGTCTTGATCTTCGGGGACTTCTGCCTCCAAATGTCATGACTCCAGAGCAGCAAATTGAGCGCTACAGTAAGTACACACACACACACACACACACACACATATATATATATATATATATATATATATATATTTTGGTGAGTTACTGTTAAAATAGAAAGAAGAAAATGAAATGATGTAGATAGAACTGTAACAAGAGAATTAACGGAGTTTTAATCCGATTGTCACTTGTTTACAAACCTTGAAACAATTACACGATATTGCTATTTTAGGCGCATAATAATCGGATATGCAGGGTCTATCTGTAAGAGGAATATTATTTGAAAATGACGCCTATTTTGGGAGCCTAAAAAAGAGCGTTTTTAAAACCCAAAATTCTATTTTGCAATAGTAAGTCCTCGTAGCGTTTTTATTACGAACGCTCATTTTAAACTCGAAACACAGTTTTGCAACGGCCTATACAAATGCACCCGTCAGTTTTTTAATTATTGATTGGTGTTGTATGCGCAAGAGGAATCGGGAATCAAATGAGCACTTGTTTGCTTCATTGTCCAGTGGCTAGAAATATCTGGTCTTTTTTGTGTTTGGGGGGTATCTTGGGTGATGCTTAGGAATGTAGTTGAGACACTAGAGTATTGAAAAGGAAGATTTCACCGACGTAAAGTCTCAAAGATTTGGAGGTGCGTCAAGTGGCGATTTTGGCAAGAGAGAGAAATAGAAGAATGGTTTGATGGAGCTGAGAGTTCTAATCATACTATCAAACTGAGTTTATTGAGGTCCCTACATGATTGGTGTGTCACGTGTGCCTTAAGCAGAATTCCCACTTTGGATTTTCTTGATTTTTTAGAGCAATTGATTATATGATTGTAATGTTTTATGAGTGGTTTGCTATGCATTCTATGTACTTTTGAATAAAATTATTTTTTACTTATATAAATAATGTTTACTCCACAGGTTTAGGGTGCTTTAATAAATTTATAACTCCTTTACTAAATTTCTCATTTTTCCATGCTAGCATTTTTTTTTTTTGTTTCAGTAATATTTTTGCTGGTTTTTGTTAATTGGCAGTGGTTGACTTGAAGAGGCTTGAAGTGCAAGCAAGAGATGGACCATCTGATCCAAATGCTCTGGCGAAATGGCGGATACTTAACCGGTTGCATGATAGGAATGAGGTTATGTACTATAAGGTGGGTTGAAACTTTATTCCTTTATATCTACTCTATATTGACGTGCATATATCATTGGAAATTAGTGTTATAGTACTTCTTAATTAAGTGATTATCTAAAATAGTTGCTAAAATTTCCTGTGTGGAGTTGTTGATCTTTATACTTTAGTAACGAGTAGATAATTTGACTATTTTAGGTATAAGAAATGGAAGACTCGCCTTTAATTTATGGTGTGGTATGGAAGGAAATTTCATAAAATTCATTCAACATCCTGCGACTTTAGTTATTTGTTAGTCAGGTTTGCAGGTCAGTGTTGGTTGCATATCTGTTCAGTTTAAAAAGTTTTATGAATAATATCTTTTGCTGTAATTGTGTTACCATTTGCCACCTTGATTACTACTATTAACTCAGGTGTATGTCTCAAAAAGATGTCAATTTTATCTTCAATTTCAGGGTCCTTGGTCCTTGTTCTTTATCTTTTTTTATTCTGAGTTGATTCCCCTTTTGTGGATATTGTACATGTTAATTAAGTTAATAACACAGAGAGTATAAGATTGGATAACATAGAATGGCCGAGAGGAATATATGTGGCCGACCGGGTTTTCCTCTAGCCCCTCAAGCTCTCAGAAGGAACAGAAACCTCCAACAAAGATCCACCCCTAAGAAAATAGGTTTAAGCATAAGCAACCTAAATAGAGCCAAAAATTACCAAAATGATTCCATATAGACCTTATATCAGAGGCATTCCAAAGTTAGTGATTCAGAAGGTTTGAATCTTAGGAACCAAACTAATCACTTTAGCAATTACCTCTACTAACAACTTACCAGCAGTAGTAAAAAAATTCTTAATGGCCAAGCCTACCTTGTCTTGTAAAATGCTCCTGGCGGTCCTGCAGAAGTGAGCACCATAGCCATTAGGATCGGGAGCTCTGAATCCATTCAAAGAAAACAGCACAGCTAAGCTCTTCATCTTAAATATAATGTGCATGCACTAGATTATTCCCCATTTTTTTTCATGATAAAGAAACCCCCAAAGTTGTGGGTGGCACCTCCTCCCCACCTTGGACTTACGAGTTGTGTGTTCAAAAGTGGAAAACACACTTTTGGGTTATTGTCATTGACTTTGGAAAAAAGGTTTTCTGTAGATTTTCTGCTGTGCCAAATGCAGGTACTCACTGAAAATTTTTGGAAAATATTTTCTGTTGAATTGTTTGGTCCTTGAAGGCGTTGATTCACATTTGAGTTTTCATTATGGCGTGGATAATGTAAAAAGAGTGAAAATTAAGGAAGGCAAGGTGGAAAAAGGAGAAATGTGATGAGGAAAGGAAATGCAGCAGAGAGAGAGAGAGAGGTTTTGAGGCAGGGTGCTATCCTCTACTGATATTGAATCTCTGTTTTGCCTGTGTATATTTCTATACTTGAACGGTTTTCTTACAGAATAAAGACAGATTGTTTGATGCCCAAATAAAAAAAGCTTCTGAATTTGAAAAAAAAATTAAAATACAAGAAAAAATTGATTTGGAAACTGCATTTAAGAGCCAAGCAGAATGCTGCATTCACTAGTATGTGGCACACATCGGCTACAAAATTGGAAGGAAAGGAACTCTTTAGGTGTAAAACATGATATAATCTGCTGAGAGAAGCATGGTGCACACTCACATACCCACTTAATACCCCTTCTGCATGCCTTGGTCCAAACGGTGTCATTTTTCCATGTTTAAAATCAAAAAGAACAATTTTTTCTTCACATTGAAACATAATAGTGATGCAATGAAGCCTAGTTCTACTGCCTTGTAAAACCTTCAAATAAGAACTTTAGTATGACATATTCTTTACCACTGTTATCACTTCCACCAGGCAACTATCATATGTTACTTCTTCCAAGATACTGCCATGCCATCACCATCATAATAGTGTGCACGGTGAACCTTCTTTTAATGAGGACATTTGTCTCTTCATTAGCCTTGCCCTTATATTGATTTTGGGTTTCTAAGGAATGAAATACTGGTGTGGACTTTGTCCTGTGTCAAATAGTCTGCCATGTTTTCTCAATTGGCACTTCCACCCACAATATAGAATGGGGCGGGGGGTGACGTCGTGGGTTCAATACCCATTGGGTAGGTGTGTGACTTAACAATTAACAATAAATCATATTCATGCTACTGCACTTCCATCAAAATATTGACCTTATGTTATTGTTTGCATTTCCTGCTGTTTGGGGAAGTTGCAAACATTCTATCAGCTAATCTTATGGATTTCATTGTTTAACAGTTAAAGTCATGACTTCATTTGTGAAATGGACAGGTTTTGATCAACAACATTGAGGAATATGCACCTGTTGTTTATACTCCAACTGTAGGTTTGGTTTGCCAGAATTACAGTGGCTTGTTTCGAAGGCCTAGGGGAATGTATTTCAGCGCGGAAGATCGTGGGGAAATGATGTCTATGGTTTATAACTGGCCAGCTGATCAGGTTTTCTGTTATTGATATTGAGAATCATTATTATTAATTATTGATTTATTTTAATTTCCTGATAAGTATTAAAAAAGTTGGTCTGCAGGTTGATATGATTGTTGTCACGGATGGAAGCAGAATACTGGGTCTAGGAGACCTTGGAGTTCAGGGAATTGGAATTGCGATTGGGAAGCTGGATCTATATGTTGCTGCGGCAGGGATAAACCCTCAAAGGGTATTTCTTGCTTTATGTATCATATCTTTCTATTGCGATAGTTTTATGCATTTATATGAATATACACATCCAAAAACACATGCAAAAAAGTAGACTTTCTTGAGTATTATTGTGAATGATGTTGTCAAATATGCATAAACAAAACTTTGATGCATGAATAAAAAAAAATTTAAATTAACAACTCAACTCAACATAGCCTTAATCCCAACTAATTGATTTTACCCTGCGATAGGTACTTCCTGTCATGATTGATGTGGGAACTAACAATGAGAAGCTGCTGGAAGACCCCCTGTGTAGGTTCTTCTTCATTCATTTGTGGTGATGATGTTGCACCTTTTTTTTTCGTCATTGCAATTCATTCTCAAATGTGAAGCATGGTGGGTGAGCTGTGGTAGATTTGAAAGTCCATGCTGCCTTGCATAATAGCTCTTCATGTGTTTTTGGTTCAAAATTTAAACTATAGAATCTTTTGCTGTTAGCTGAATGTTGGCATTGGTGGGTTAATCTACTATCGTCTCTCACATGAGACCTATTCGCCCACATCATATTGGCTGGCAATATTTCTCTTCATGCCTCATAGCATGGACATTTTAATTAGGCTAAAATGCAAAACCCACCCTCTATGTTTCACCATAATTCATTTCAGTCCTCTAAGTTTCAAGTTTATTCAAGGCTTCTCCATCAACTTCTGTTAAATGTTGCGGATAATTGTTCAAATTTTTTATTTTTTTCTTCAAATTTTTTAAATTAATCAGTGAAAAATATTTTCCAGAATTTAAATTAAGGCGATGGAGAGGCATTAATTGAATAAATTTGAAACTTAGAGGACTAAAATGAATGAAAACAAAGTTAGAGGATTGAAATGAATTTTGGTGAAACTTAGAGGGTAGGTTTTGCATTTTAGCCTTTTAATTATGTCTATGAATCTTGCACCCTGTTTTTGCTCAGTTACATTCCCTATACTTGCCCTTTTTATTCAATAATGCCAAATTGGAGCTCAGGCTTTGAAGATGATGTATTCTATACTGCTTGAAAATGCCATGGATTGGGAAGCTTCAGTGAAGTCATTATTATAGAGACAAGAGTGAGGGGATGGAATGTGATGGATAGGGAAGCTTCAATGAAGTCATTATTATAGAGAGAAGAAGAGGGGGTGGAATGTGAGGGTCGTGGGGGATTTTAATGATTGGGAGTTAGAGGGGGTGGCTTTATTCCTCCAACTGCTAGAATCTCATATGTTCCCATTAGGGAGGGGGGGAGATCAGATAAGGTGGAAGTTGAAGAGTAGTGGGGATTTTAGTGTTCGATTTTCTTATGAGGCATTACAGGGCTCACCCCCTGTGTTCCTTTGGAGGGCCATATGGGGGGCTAAGGCTCCTTGAAGAGTTTCCTTTGTGTGGATAGCAGCATGGGGAAAATCCTTACTTGAGGGGGGAGATTAGATGAGGTGGAAGTTGAAGAGGAGTGGGGATTTTAGTGTTCGATCTTCTTATGGGCATTACAGGGCTCATCCCTTGTGTCTTTCCTTTGTAGGGCCATATGGAGGGCTAAGGCTCCTCAAAGAGTTTCCTTTTTGTGTTGACAGCAACTTGGGGGAAAATCCTTACTTGTGAGAACCTTCTCAAGGGGGAATATCCAATTGTGAGTTGGTGGTGGATGTGCCGATGTAGTGGGGAGATGGTGGACCATCTTTTGTTACATTGTAGTGTGGCATTTGAGTTGTGGAGTTTTGTTTTTAGATCATTTGGGATTCAATTGGTATTACCGGGCAAGGTTGTTGAGCTATTATGTGGGTGGTGGATTTGGGGAGGGAAAGAAATCTAGAATCTTGTTCCTTTATGTTTGTTGTGGACTATATGGTGGGAAAGAAATTGATGAACTTTTGAAGATGTGGAAACCACAAGGAGTCAATTGCTAGCAACCTTCACTAGCTCCTTATATGAGTGGTCTTATGCATTGGGTTCTACAGATAGTAAATTCCATTGAGTCATTCATTTAGTCATTACCTTTGTAGATAATATTTTTCATTGTATTTCTTTATGCTTCTTCATGTCGCTTTTTACATGAAGTAGTATAAAATTATTCTTGCCTATAAAAAAAATCATCTAAAAAGTTGTATTTACTTTCATTATTATTATTATTATTATTATTATTATTTTATTTTATTTTTTTTAAATTTTTATTGTCTACATGAATGCATAAGTCCCACTTAAAAATAAAATTTTTTATTTTTTATTATCAGATTTGGGACTGCAAGAAAACCGTCTTGATGGTGATGAGTATGTTGCTGTCATTGATGAATTCATGGAGGCAGTGTTTACTCGATGGCCGAATGTGATTGTGCAGGTAATTTAAATGTTGCGTATGCTAATTTAATCACTAGTAGTTTGAACGCATGATCACATTTTTATTATTATTATTAAAGGATGAGATAAAAGACACTAGGGTTTGTGCAGTTTGAAGATTTCCAAAGCAAGTGGGCCTTTAAGTTGTTGCAGCGTTATAGAAATACATACAGAATGTTTAATGATGATGTCCAGGTAATTAAATTCTTGGTTATATCAAAGCATCTCATTATTTTTACTCACAGCAATATCCACCTACATAAATTTAATCTTTCTCAACCTCTTATGTCACATATCCACCTACATAAATTTAATCTTTCTCAGCCATTCATGATAATGACAACATTTCTGTTGCTTAATGTTTTAAGCTTTGCTGATAAAACCTATTATGAATACTAATGGTGCTATGCATCTATGAAACTAATGGTCTACGTAGCGCAGCATTCTTATATGTTAATATTGTTGCTGGTATTTATGTGATCATATATGTCGCGAAGATAATTGTTTCTGTACAATTGTACTAATTTCTAATGCTAGAAACATCCTTTTGGGACTCACCATACCATCTTGTGTCAATTATAATTGAGTTCTACGTACTTGAATTATTCAGTAAATGCTTCATCAGAAAGAAAAAAGAGCTATTGGGAACTGATTGTCAAACATGGCTTTTAAGCTCCAGTCATTTTGCAAGACCAATACTTACACTTAGGGTAGAAAAATGCATATAAGCAATAAGGGATTGGTAATCAATAACATGTCTGGCACAAAAACGAGCATGTAAACTTTAGCATGTACAAAAGCCCGAAGATGAACTGGTACAAGCATCTGTATGTCAAGGAGGCAAAGTTAATTAATATCTCTTTATTATAATCTTTCTTCTATGTCATTTGTATCAATTTTTTAACCATGGCATGAATCTCTTTGTGATTATAGTGAGTGGTGTTTGTATGTTTGCCTCTGTACCTTTTGTGGATATTGTTTTCTATTGTTTCATTTAGTGATGAGTATATGCTTTTACGAATTTAAAGATCTGAGATACAAGACATAGACCATGTTAATTTGTATTAGATTTCAACATTTAGGAATATGAATGTCAATTACTACTGGCATGCTTTGAATTCATTCGTCTTACAGGGAACTGCAGGAGTTGCTATTGCTGGACTTTTAGGAGCTGTTAGAGCACAAGGAAGGCCAATGATAGACTTTCCAAAACAAAAGATTGTTGTTGCTGGTGCTGGAAGGTTAGGCTTTTCATTTATATAAAGGAGAAGAATTTATATTTTTTTTTAATTCTTTTTTTGGGGGGTTGAAGAAGAAATGGTTTTGGAACATAATCCCAATAATTAATGTTCGCCCTGGGAAATCAGACTCTACTTAATACCATTTGGAAGTTTAGAATGTGTTACTCAAAGAATTACACTCAGATGAGAGCAAGAAGATTAATTTTAGTTTTACTTGTTAAAAAAAAAAACAGGAAGATATATTTTATCTCAAGAGAACAATTCAATCTTTAGATATAATATAATCTGCGCCTCAAAGACATGCACAAGAATTCAGGATATTTAGATGGAGCAGCCGTATAGAAAAGGTGATCTCAGCAGGTTTGTGATGTTCATTTTGTGTGGGTTTGTTTACCGTGGTGTTCTCTTCATACACCAATAATCTTGCAACCTTTTGATTGCACTGTTGGGAGGCTTTTTCAGTTGTGCCAATGCTTCTCAAGGATTTAGTTCATCTGCAAATAATGTTGTGTGACCCAACAGTAAAGTTCCTGCATGTTTAGCACAAAATATCAACTTTAAGGTTTTCTTTGCTTATTTATTTATTTATTTTACCGCTTGCAGTGCAGGAATAGGGGTTCTTAACTCTGCAAGAAAAACAATGGCAAGGATGTTAGGAAATAATGAGCATGCTTTTCACAGTGCTCAGCGTCAATTCTGGGTAGTTGACGCCAAGGTCAGTAGTCATACTTCCAAATTCTGTTTCCAACTGTGCTATAAGGTCACAAGTGGCTGTACCATCTGTGATATGGAATTTCTATAATCTAAAATTGTGGATGAATTTTTAAGTTATGAATTGGATACTTTGGATCATTGATATTACACTATGAAAGACCCCTACTTGCAGATTTGTTCTTTTATATCACTAAATGCCCTTGACCAGTATGTAAAATGATTTCCATTGGTATCAATGTGTTACAGAGTATTATTTATCATGCCAAGCTTTACTTCTATAGCCTCATGGTGTTTAAGAGGTTCTTAATTCTAGTTAATGGTAGCCCTGCTGATTTTTTCTCAAGTTCCAAGGGACTAAGATAAGGAGACCTGCTGTCTCTGCTCATGTTTATTTTGGATATGGAGGTTCGCAGTGGAATGATAGATCAGACAGATGTTGCTTTTTATGATGGATGGGAGGAACAGGGGTTCTTTGACTGTTTCTCACCTGTTATTTGTTGATGATACCACAATTTATTTGTGATCCAAATTGGCGTACATCAGATTCTTGCAATGTTTTTACATACTTTGAGGCATCAGCAAGTTTGAGGGTGAGCCTAAGAGTGAGATGGTACTCTGAGGGGGCAGTACTGGAGGTGGAAGCTTTAGCTACAGTGTTACACTTTAGGTGAGTTCACTGCAGTTGACTTATTTGGGTTTGCTGTTGGGATCTTCATTTAGAGCTCATAGTGCATGAAATGGCATTGGGAAAAGGGAGAAGAGACTAGCAGGGTGGAAGAAACAATATCTCTCTAAAAAAGAGGGGGGGTCGAATTACTTTGATCAAGAGCTCTTTGTTGAACTTGCCAATTTACTTAGTGATAGCAGCAAACTTTGGCATTGGCAGCGAGAGTTAAAATTAGGGCTTTGATACCATATTGTCTCGGGAAGTGTGTTTTGGAATTTCAAAGTTAATTACCCTGACACACATAAATAATATTTATATATGAGTGATTTCATTGATATTACTATTTTGCCCCTAACTTAATAGAAACTCATAACATGTCTCTTTTCACGATGCCTATGAATGTCGTTAATCTTATGAAAAAATCACACCAGGATTTTTTTTTTGGGGGGCGGGGAGGGAGGGATGGAAAATACTCAAATTTGCCAAAAGTTTTGTAGCTTAACTAGTTGGAATCTCCTATGGTTTCCACTAGTAACATCTAGGGTTCAAATACCCCCTCCCCCGTTGTAACTATCAAAAGTATGTTCTCTGCTGTATAAAGTTGGGTTGGGGATTTAAAAATTGAGCTCATTTAAAAAGGCATTGTTAGGGAAGTGGGTATGGAGGTTCTCTAAGGAGAATGAGTATTTATGGAAGCGGTTGGTGTCAGTAAAATATGGCAAAGGGGATTGAACGTCTAATACACGGTGGGAGTTTGGAAGACCATAAAAGCTGGGTTGTATTCGTTATTTGTTAGATATCAAGTAGGGGATGGTAGCAGAGTTGAATTTTGGCATATCTTTGGTGCACTAATAGTACCCTGGAAGTTAAACAAAAATGAATTCTTTAGTGTGCATTCGTAATATGAGGCCTTAAGAGGGAATGGTACATTGGGTTTGCCTTGGAGGGCAATATGGTGGGTAATGGCTACATTGAGAGTGGCATTTTGTGGGTGGACAGCTTCTCAGGTGAGGATTCTAACAATAGACAATCTTATAAAACGGAAGATGTTTGTTGTGAACCAATGTGTTATTTACAAATAGGATGGAGAGTGTGGATCAATTGCTTCTGCGTTGCCCAGTAATGAGGGAGTTAAAAAGAATTTTAGTTTTGATGCATCTGGAGTCAAGTGGGTGATGCCTAAAGTTGTATGAGGAGTGTTTCGATACAGGCACTGAAGACCTATTTCTTTTAGAGATAGGGTAAGGAATATGGCACCCTTGTGTTTTGATGTGGCACATTTGGAGGGAATGAACTAAGAGGACTTTTGAGGGGCTAGAATTGAATATTGAGTGGTTAAAAGACCAAATTGTTGCGTCCTTATTATATTGGGATGTCTTTAGATGGATGGGCGGAGGCCTTTGAATTTATTTGATTGTATTGACTTATTGTACTATTGATGTGAAGGGTTTTCAATGAGTATAGAACCGGTATACTCCATGCTGCCCCCTAGTTATGTATCTGTAGTTCAATACAATTGGTTTTACTTATATGAAAAAAAGAGGCCTCCTTTCTTGTAATGCTGGTCTTTATCCTCACTCATTAATATTGGCTGGATATGATAATTAGACTTTGTATTTTGTCTTGTCCAGGGTCTGATAACAGAAGATCGTGAAAACATTGATCCAGATGCACTTCCGTTTGCAAGGAAGGTCAATGAAATTAATCGCCAGGACTTACGGGAAGGCGCAAGTCTTGTGGAAGTGGTTTGTGAAATTCTCACTTAGTTCTAATTAGTGAATTTATTTTATTTTATATATATACTTATCTCCGGTATTTGTATCCTGGTAGATTGTAATGCTATTATGTGCTCTATATACAAATTTGCTTTGTTCTTTTGTTATATATTTTGCTTGTGTTAGGCTATTAAAAATTGATTGATGTAACTGGATTTGAGACCTTGCCTTCCCCATATGTATATATATTTCTTTGCCAAGCACCAAGCTTTCCTGGTAATGAGGGATTCTGAAGCTATTCACTCAATGGGAAAGCAGCAATACAGAAGCTCTTTCTCTCTCACTCACTCTTGTGCTCACCTAATTTTCACCTCCTACAAAAGTAAGAGGCATATGAGGGAATTAAATAACAATAAAGATGATGTTTGTAAGAGTTTAATTGGGAAAAAAATTGTGATTGGTAATTTAAGCTGATATTACTTATAATCAAGAACTGTTATTATTCTTCTGATAAACAAGTTTTGTTGTTGTTACTTGTGCATTTAGATTAGCTTCTCTTTGCAGCTTATGTGCAACTTTTTAAAGCCTCAATTTTTTCTAGATACAACTGTACTTTTGCCAAATAAGCAAATCAAAACCAACTCTCAAGTATGATACACGTGTGTAAATTAAAAGGGAAAGAATGTTTCGTTTTGAATTGGGAATATTGTCTAATTGCAGAACATTTAAACTGTCTGCCTGATCATTGTTTACCACGTTAATGATCCATCTTGCCTAATCTTTGCTAATCAGGTACAGAAAGTGAAGCCTGATGTGCTTCTTGGATTATCTGCAGTTGGGGGTTTGTTCTCAAAAGAGGTACCTAGAAAGGATTCATATTGTTCATTAATGAAAGTTTTGTCCTGTTTTTATTAGACTATTATATTAATGTATGAAACTCTTGGGTATATGTACCCTCTCTTGATCCTGCTTTAGAGATCATTATCCATTTTGGGAGTGGTTAGTAAATGTTATAGAGTTTGGCCTTTCTTGTCATTGTGACTGTGTGCTTTTGTTTTTTAACTATGAACTGGCAAAATGATTTAGGCTTAGTACATGCCAAGTCTGCTTCTCTATATGAATATTTAAAGTGTTCAATATTCCTGTGTATTCGGGATTGGCCATAAAGTTTCAAGCTTTAAGGAGTAGAGTTTAATTTTTGTTTGAGTTTAAGAAAACTGTCCAATTGTAAATATTGTAAAAACAAAGTTATCATCATATTCCACTTATCGTAAAAATAAAGTTATCATCATATTCTTAATTCTTGGGTTTACCTATTAAATATAATAGTTTACTGATGAAAAAGAGGATAGGCAAAGTTTCAATTTTGGGGAAGATGTTTCATTTGTAAAGTCAATATTTACCTTTTTGCTTCTTTCCATCTTGAGGATTTAATTCTCAAGATTAAATTAAATGAACTACTATTTTTAAAGTTTTACCCCTAAAATACTACTCTTTTAAACCATAAAAAATGTTATGGTGCATAGTCCTCGATGATATATTAAAAAGAAAGAAAATATAGCTATTCTATCAGTTTAAGAAGCCCCTCATATGCTATGTAGAATCTTTTTCTTTTTCTTTTTTTAAGTTCTAAATTTGGAAGCATCAATACAGGTACGTGATATGTATGTATATGTTACAATACTGACATAGTGATATGTGAATTCTTGAAATTTTTAGTTTTTAAATGGGATGTAGAGTGGAGACATGGTTAGAATTTTGGACTACCTTCTTTGATACCTTGATAAACTAACACTTGTCCCAAAGGGAAACGGATAATTTGATCATTAAATTCTGAGAGATACTTATATAAATTAATATGTAAATAAATAATTTAACATCATGTTATGCTAATTTTTAGTTTAAAAGATTAAAAATAAATGATAAAGGGCATAGAATATGTCAAAAATAATAAAACTTTCAAAAAGCTATTAACTTTATATAGAGAAAGTAAGTGAGAGAGGGAGGATTTTAAAAGCTAAAAAAGTATCTCACGGTATTTATACCGGATGCGTGTTGGATACTGATATGGTTGTATGCCTGAAGCATTTGTGCTTCCTAGGTTCTAAATGGAGTTGGATTGGATTCTTCTTAGTTTGATTTCCCACATTAGTTACTAGATTATTCTTGTTCCTGACTTTTAGTTGCCATTTGAGGTGGCTGGAGACCATTGATGATGTATACTGCAAGTCCTGGAAAAAAATTTAAAAGATACATCTATGCTTTTACTCTTAGGCTCTTAGCTTCTTTTGTGTTGAGTGAAAAAGAAGCTGCGTGATCTGTTTTTTTATGAGAAGGTTGTACAGAATTTATCTAGCCCAATTATTTTTATGGTGCAATTCATAAAATGAAACTTTGTGGGTAAAATATGACCATGCATGTTGCCCTCACAAAGCTTGGGCACATGATAGTGAAAGCAGTTATCTAGGAGGCAAATGCTAAGTTTGTGAAGATATTTTCATTTTATATTTTCAATGGTATCTTGTCAAGTGCGTCTGTTAATTGTATTATGTAAACGGTATTTTGTTAGCCAAGTACCTTAAAAACTTTTACTAACACTTTGTCCGGGTTGAGGGAAGATGGAGAAAAAGTAAAGATGGGGGAGGGAAAAGGCAGGGAGGATAAGAAAAATCCTTTGTTTGGTTGGAGAGAAATGGAGTGAGGAAAAGGAAAATTGATGGATTGTTTTCAATTGGGCTCACATTTTTCTTTCTTCCCAAATTGGAAAGAAATGAGAGGAAAGAGAGTTTTTGCAGGAGTATCCACATGAGGTTTCTTTTTTCCTTTCCTTTCTTCTTTGTGAACCAAACGCTTTAAAGGAAATGTACTCTCCTTTCCTTACCTCTATACTCTTCCCTCCCACTCCATTTTGCCAAACATGGTGTAAGTTTCTGACAACTGACTTTTTCCTGCAAAACTTGATATAATGCATTCATTTCAGGTATTAGAGGCCCTTAAAGGTTCAACTTCAACAAGACCGGCCATATTTGCAATGTCAAATCCTACAAATAATGGTATAGATCTTTTATTTTCTTCCTTTTTTACAGTAGATAATTATTTTATGGTAATTCACATTTGTTCACAACTTCGACCATTACTTATTTGACTCCTGTTTTTCCTCTTTTTTTTTTTGGGACAGCTGAATGCACTCCTGAGGAAGCATATTCCAGTTTGGGTGAAAATATAATATTTGCAAGTGGAAGCCCATTCAAAGACGTGGATCTTGGTATGTACTATGGCCATTACATTGACTGTATTCTACTTTCATTTAATTAGTATAGTCTTATTTCAAGGTATCTTCATGAGATTTAATTGTTACTGAAAAATCAGATTACATGCGTAGTAATTGGAAGTGCAGAAATTGTTATTAGTTATGATATGTTCAATTTAGAACATGTTAGTAAAAATACACCAGTTGTTACTCATGAAACTGTAAATTCGCTTATTATTTCTTAGATGCATGAAGGGCGTCTGTGGCTTACATGCTAATTTTGAATCTTTGATAGAGGACTTACAACAGAAAGTTCTCTTCAAAATACTTTTTTATGATGCAAGCGCCTTAACTACTTTTGACTTCCACAGGAAATGATCGTATTGGCCACTGCAACCAGGGAAACAACATGTACCTTTTTCCAGGGTTAGTTTTATCAAGGGAGATCCAAGCTTGAGTTTCACTAAGTTAACTTTTCATATTAATAACTAGACTGTTTATGCAGCATTGGGCTTGGTACTCTTCTATCTGGCTCCAGGATTATTACTGATGGCATGTTACAGGCTGCGGCTGAGTGGTACTTTATCATATCTCCTTACTCACTGAATTGATTTCTTTAGGATGAAAGTTCTAAGCAACTTGAGAATTATACACCATCAAAACAATGTCTATACCCCTGCCCGCCATCCTCCCAAATATCCTAAGGGAAAAAAAAATAGTAACGTTATCATATGTCATTAATTTTGTTATTTTATATTATAAATCACTTGCAGGCTTGAATATATGTAATAGTCTAATTCATGATTGGTAATCTATGCATCATAATTACTGGCTCTTGTAGCCAACTGGCACCTCTCCCCCTTAAATAAATGGAGGTCTTGGGTTTAACCTTTGCAAGAATTGGGATTTGGGAAGTGGGGAGAGGGTCTCCAACAAAACTAATTCAGTCTTGTAGGTTTTTTTTTTTTTTTCAGTGTCTAATAATCTGCCTTAGCCTCTGATATTGTTTATTCTCTAAATCAATTGCAATATACAGCCTTGCTGCATATATGACTGAAGAGGAGGTTCTTAAAGGGGTTATATTCCCGTCAATATCTAGGTTTGTAATTTAACCATTCCCTTTCATTTTCTGTTTATTTATTACTTATATGAGGCAGTTAGGCAGATTTTATTTCTAGTCTTGTGCATTTCTGATGACCTAAACCATGTTTGCAGAATAAGAGATATTACAAAGGAAGTAGCTGCAGCCGTGGTGAAGGAAGCTATAGAAGAGGATGTAGCAGAAGGATACCGTGGCATGGATGCCCGAGAATTACGGAAACTTAGTCAGGTATATTTTCTTCTGATCATAAATCTTGCAACTATACTATGATCCGAACTTGTTGGATGATACCAACTCGAATCTTGCTTGTAACTTATTGAAGTCCTGGTTCGCCTTGCATGAATGCCCATAGATACAGAGGAGCAAGTTTAGCATTTTCCACCAATGAAAAAAAGAAAAGAAAAAGGGATGTGTAGCATTTTTAGCTTTCTATGTAAGATATCAAGTTAGCATCAACATAAAGAATTTAGTTCAACATATCGTCTGCAACATGTGGTCAATTAAGTTTTTATCATTTGATGGGATTACTTTTTGCTTAGCCTCCAGCCATATTCCAATGTGTTTAATTAAGTTTTGGTATTTGACTTTAGAATTTCGGAAGTCTAATTTTCAAAGGAGATATCCCACAAAGATTTGTTTCCCTCTAAGATACTATCCAAACACACACATTATGCCTTAGATTTTGGCAATTTCCACGACAATAAACGAAATTAAAAAGCAAAACAACAACAGAGAACACCTATCTGGAAAGTGAAAATGCTGGGAGTCTTTGTGGGCTTTTAGCAGGTTTTGTTAAATGGCAAAGTATTGGGAAAATGGCTTTAGTGTAGAGAACAAGAACAAGAGATTATTCCATCATGAATGTTGATGAGACCAAAGCAAATGGCCTTAGCATAACAAGCCACTCATGGGCCACACATTCCTTGGTGCTGAGGACATGCTCAAAGGGCGGGGATTACTCAAAATTCTTATATTCTGTCTTGTACTCTAAAATAGGTGGTTTAATATTTGGCTTATTGACTAAACTTGTATGTAAGGAGTGGGTGTATACACAGTAAGCTGTCATGATAGGCCCCTCTTGGCCATCAATAGGCACTTCTGGGTGTCTAGCCGCAGTTCATAAAAGGTTGATGTCAGGATAAATATTTGGTAGTGTAGAAGTCTTGGACCTCCAATATATGGTTTTAAAAAATAGCTACAGTTCATAAACTTAGAACATCTTTGAATTTAGGGCCTGTTTATAGTTTCAGAACTTTAAATTTTATGATAATATAACTGCATGTCTATTTTGCAGGAAGAGATTGAAGAATTTGTGAAGAAGAACATGTGGAATCCAGATTACCCAACATTGGTTTACCGGAGCGACTAACCTCCTACCAAAGCCCCCCGTACCCCATACCCTTACAAGAACTGAATAACAGCATTGTTGTATGTAATAGTATTTTTTTTTCTTAATTTATATGTAAATGGCAAAATGCTCCTTAATTATGTTCGGGATGCATGCATGCAGTTCTTTAATTTTGTATTATTGAAGTAAACAAACCAAATTTTCTGAAATACTTAACAAAGAAATCTTCATTTCCAAAACACTTTGTTTGCGATGGCGTGAACATGGAAGAACTCATAGGATGATAACTGTTTAAACTGGAAGGCAAACTGTAAACGAATCCCTTCAAACAAGAAAAAGTGCAGGCTGAGCTCGTTGTCTACTTGATTGCCAGTTACAAACAGGTTGGTTAGTCTCAGTCATCTTGTAAGAGCTTTTGTCTAAGAAGATTGGACGGAACAAAGAGGGTTACCTTAATCTTGTTTTGTATGCTCACTGTTTTGTTTCAAGATGTTCTAAAATATTGTTCACTAAGTTAATAGATAAATTTCATAATTTCCTTTCATTTTCTTTATCTGAAAGTCAATATTCCCTTTCTATCCATTTGCTTTATTTAAATTTAAAATAACGAAGAATTAGTTATGGAAATTGATAAACTTTTTTATAAGACAATATATTAAATGATTTTCTCTTAAAAGTTGGATTTTTTCAGAGGTGAACAAAGTAAAATAAGACCGGGAGAGTTTTTATTTTCTCGGTGAAGGGATTAGATTAATGGGTTAAAAAAAAAAAAAAACACGATTAATCTTATCATTTCAACCAAGAAATAAAAAAGACATTATATTTGATGACAAAAAATTATTATAATTTTAAGAGAGAAGAAAAAGTTTCAAAAGATTGCAGGTTGTCTCAAATGATAATAATTTTTTGTCCTCAAATTTTATTGTCTTTTTTTAGGGCAAAATGAAGGAAAGGATGTCATCAAACTTTATAGGGATGAGGAAGAAAGCAGTGGAATATTTCCTTCATTTTGTTTGGATGATTATTAGGAAAGGAAAAAGGTTGAAACTAGGGGGAACTTTCCTTTCCCTTGTTTGTCAAAAGCCAATGGTGGAAATTTCTGTCTTGAGCTGGGTGTTTTATTCAATACTTCAAAAGCTAAACATACGTGTGTTATATAAGGCTCCAGTTGTTTTGGTATGATATCTTTTTTTGTCGGAAAATGTTTTTAGCTGAATACTTTATTACTCAAGTTACATGTCTTTAGCTCAAGCTAAAGATTTTTAGGGAAAATTAATTGTTTTATAGGGTTTGGTTATGTTTCAGAAAATGTCCCAAAAAACATTTTTCATCGTTTTGTTTGTATGAAAAATTACAAATTTATATATATACACACACTGTATTTTTATACAAATATTAGATAACAATTTTAATTCACAATTTTGAAATATGGATACAAAACCACTAAAATTAACCTAAAAATAAGAACAATCATAATAAAATGGTCATTCAGGCCCATCTTATTTCATTTTTTATCCCATTGTTTTTTTCGAAACTCGTTCTTCAGCTAAATAAGATTTGTGCAAATATGACGATTTCAGTGAAGGGGTGGGGAAACAACTAACAAGTAAGCTGAAATATGAAGATATGATCCATAACAAATTAAGCATATTTGCAAACTTTGCAAATTAGTACACATTAAGAAGGGTAAATATGTTGGTTGGTACATATTTCATAGATTGAGAACTTGTTTGAAAGCTTGTTTCATAAATTCATAGGGTGCTTTGGTTATCATATTTTATATTTTGGGTGTGTGAACTATAAAAATACTCCCACGATTTGAGAGTATTTTTATTGTGTCTATAAAGCAATGGACATCATTTATGTTTGTTCTTTGATTTTATCTATTATAATGTATATTTCAAAAGTTTTACATTTCTCTTATTTATTTGCATTTTATTTTACCTTGTACTTTACCATCGTCTTAGAAATTTCTTCCTACCAAAAGGAAATTCCTTCCTAACCAAAACCTAAAGAGAACATCCATGAAGAGACGTAAGCCCCTTTTACGTAATTCCAAAGAAAAAGGCAAAGATAGATGGGACAGATACCCAGGTAGGTGGCCCCAATACACAACTCGTCATGTAGATATGGGACAACAAGGGCATGCATTTAAAAGATGCACTTGTATCTGGAATCTACTTGCTTTTTTTTTTTTTTTTTTTTTTTTTGGGGTCAACCATGGAAATTGCATTAAACTAAGAATTAATCAGTCTGTTACATAGCAAATTAGCTTTATCATAAGCTATAATGCTTTTCACTACAGGCGGTGGATTCAAAAATACAACAAAAGAGGATAAACTACTTGCGCCCAATTTGGCCAACGCATCAACACATTGATTGGCCTCCCGATAGACATGAGTTATCTGCTTGTTGGGTATCTCTCACCAGATTCCTACAATTAGTCAACAATGGTTCCATTAACAGGTTGGTAGTAGTATTGTTCATAAGCAAGACAACGCTTAAGGGCCTAAGACAATTTACTTGCTTCTTTATGAACATCATTGACAAACACTAATATTGGCTGAAGGTTTTGGGGTTTGAGTAAGATTGAGGTATGTGGAATTGATGTCCCTAACAACTCAGTAAATATGCCACGATATTCTTTTGACATTTTGATGTGATTATGCAATTTTATTTTTTTTATTCTTAATTGCATTGTGAGTTTTTTTGTGTGGTATAACCCACAAATTTGTGATGGGAAAGGAAGGTAATACCCAGGTTTATAGTTATACGACAGATTGATAATTTAAATGGTAAGAATCGGTAATTGAAACAATATAACTATTGTGAACTGAGAAATAAAAGATAGTGTGATCAATTCGAGACGATCAATCTCCTAAACTTGAGAAAGCAAATAGACATTTTTAGTTAATTTTCTGCTTAATTCTCATTAATGTATTTAACGTACATAAATAGCTAAGGATGAGATAACCTTATCCACAAATCCTTAAAAAAGAGGAACTAATCATATCCTAAAACATAAGAACTTGTTTGAATACAAATAAATAACAATACTAATCTATCTAAGAATCCTTATATTCTATTACTTATCTAAATTCAAATAATTTATTTAGTACCCAGGTCATAACAGTAACACTATATATAAAAAATGAGATAGCAATTCTAGAAGAGGAGGCACAAGATTATATCATAAAATTTATAATACTTATTATATTAAGTCGATGCAAGCATGACGTATTAAATCTAACTTTTATTATTAAAACAAATAATTATGATAAATAGCTTAAATAATATAAAGTAAATAATGATTTTTTTTTAAACTTTCGAAATATTTTTTTATAGTATAATTTTGATTAGAGTAATGTTTTTGAACTTTTAATTAACTCCTAATAGAATTTAGGAATTAAATTTGAAACCAGTTAAAACTATAAGGAAACTATATAATTTATATAAATATTTAAAAAATAATATCTAGTGGAAGGAGAGTGTAGCTAAAGAGAGTGTAATAACTTGCCACATAGAGAAGATAATCACTTAATAACCATGACTTCTATGGTGCAATATTTATTATTATTTAGTATAATATGTGATATAAATTGATTTATGGTCTTATATTTCGGTGTGTGTGTGTTTTTTTAATGGTCTTATCTCTTTCTTATTAAGTCGTTGTGTTCTTTGAGTTTGTGAATCGTTTCAATTTTTTTTTTTTCATAATTTGATTTCTCTCTTTCTCTGATATTTTTCTTCGAGTCCAACGAAATCGATTGATAAATCTGGTTATGACTAACCTATTGGTCAACAAAAAGTCAAAGATCCATCTACCTGAATTGATCAAGTCAAGTAATAAGTTGACCTCAAATCTGATTTGAATCATTTCATGATACAATTAACCCAATAAATGAATTGTGAAAGAAGCGCCTGATAACATGGATTTGAAATTTATAGCATTTTGTTGATTTAAGTCTTAATTGATACTCATCTCTCCCAACCAAAAAAAAAAAAAAAAAAAAGTCTTACTTGATATTTTCCAAATTTTCCAATGAAGATTTCTATGCCTTAAATCTTGTCTCCCTCAATTATTAAATTTAGAATAAAAATTAATGTAAATGAAAAACGTTGTTTTTTTATTTATTTTTATTTTTTTATAGAAGAAATGTAAATGAATAACCTTAACTCATAAGAAAAAGACAAAAAAAGAAAAACACATATGCGCTTAAAACACGGCCCTTTGTTGTTGAATGTTTTACTAAAGAATCGCCATGGCTTCTGTCCTTCAGACCAACCTTCCCATAGAGAGGCTACTCTCTCTCTCATCATTTTCGGCAACAATTCCAATTCCACCAATCCAATTTTGGACTGTTTTTAATTTTATTACCTTTTGGAGTTTGGACCTTTAGCCGCCAAACCCCCATAACGTCTCGAATCCAACTCACCCGCCCAGTGGTCCCCACATCCCCCCAAACAACCAAAAAAAAAAAAAACCATTCAAATTTCAAATTTTCAAAACGCGTCCATTCAATTACTACATTTTTAAATTAAAATCAAAATCCAAAAGAATTAGTGTAAATCTACAAAATTTTCAAACAATTTTGCTTGCTACCTGACAGTCTGTGAGGAGTCGAAATAAAATAATGAGTACATATAAATTTATAATTTTATTATTTACGAGTTATTACATAACAAAATTATGATAAAATTATAAAAAAATTTGTGAGATTATTTGATTGTTATTTAAACAATACAATACGTATTTTTATAATATTTTTTTTCACTCACATGAATTTTCACAATATTTAAATAATATTACCAAACACCATGTTATTTCAAAAATTGAGGGGTTGTTTGGCAAGTTAGTTCTAACATATTTTGACACATTTTAAATAATATTACACATATTTTTACACACATTTTTACTGACTAGTTTAATTTTTGCAAGCTCACACTTTGTACACACTATAGACTGGACCCCACCAATCCCAACGGTGCAGTGCACACCGCCTGCACTACAGTATCTTTTCTCTCCCATATTCTAGACTTTTGACTCTTGTCCTAAAACTTTTTAAACCATTCAAATACCGTTCGGCAAATTCAAAAAAAAAAAAAAAAACTCTCTTTTTAATTCTTATTCCTTTTTATCTTTCTGTTAGCGTTAGCTTCTATTCTATTCCAAGTCAAATATATCATATACTATTTTTCTTTTGTTGCTTGCTGCTTCTTGCTTTGCTCCTTCTTCTTCTTGTCTTTCTTAAGTTCCAACTAGTACAACTCTAGGGTTTCGATATTTTCGGAGAGACTGTGAAATTCACGAGCTTTTTTGTATTCTCTGTTTGGATTTTGCTTTTGCTGTGAAGATATGACGACGATGGAGAGTTTGATCGGATTGGTGAACCGGATTCAGAGAGCGTGTACTGTGCTCGGCGACTATGGCGGCGGAGACAACCCTTTCTCTTCTCTCTGGGAAGCTCTTCCCACCGTCGCCGTCGTCGGAGGCCAGGTCCCCCCACCCCTCCTCTTTTCTCACCTTTTCTGTAACTTTCTAGAGAGAGAGAGAGAGAGAGAGAGAGAGAATTTTGACGCAGAGAAAGTTTAGGAGTCAGGAGTGATTTTTCTAGAGAGAGAATATGAGTTTTGCTAGAGAGAGAGAAAAAAAAAGTGAAAATTTTCATTTCCGAGAGAGAGAGAGAGAGATTTCAAGTTTGTTAGTAAGTAAAAGTTGAAATTTTGAGCTGAATTTTTGGTCTGATTGGTTTTTTTTTTTTTTTTTGGTTTGAAATGAGTGTGCAGAGTTCTGGAAAATCATCGGTGTTGGAGAGTATTGTAGGGCGTGACTTTCTTCCAAGAGGATCAGGTTAGTGCCTTTTGGATTCTCGCTTGTGTTTCGAAAAAAAAGCAAAAAAGCTTTAATCTTTAATCTTTGATTTTTCTTTTGTTGTTATTTTGCTAATTGTGATGAATTTGTGGTATTTGGACTTGCTTTGATCGTTGCAGGGATCGTGACGAGGCGGCCTTTGGTGTTGCAGCTTCACAAGACGGATGATGGGACGCAGGAGTATGCCGAGTTCCTTCACATCCCGAGGAGGAAGTTCACTGATTTTGGTGCGTGATATTTTTTCCTCTTTTAGTGAATTACTTGTTTTGTTTACGTGTGTGTATTTTAAGTTTTGTGAAATAAGTCGTAGTTGCTCGAAATAAGCTACAAATGGTTCTGTTTTAACTCTTAGGCTTTGTTACATTAATGAATAACAATCGGTTTCAGTTTTCGTGGGCCATAACTATGTTCAATATTATGTGTGAGATAATGTAAGAATATGGATGAGATATAGTAGGTAGTCAGTATTACTGTATTAGTGCCTATATGAAGAATAAGCATTCGGTCTTCATTAGTAATTTTGGAAATTTTGATGATAGCTAGCTGTTATCAATGAAGTTTTATGAGATTCAACTAATTATTTTTGCCTATAATAACTAATACATCTCTAGCTTCTATTTGAAGCTTTTAAAGCATTATTGCCTACCATCAACTGGGTTAAAAGCCTCTATTTGAAGCTCTACTATTTATTGGAGAATTAGATAGAATGAACACTTTTTTTTTTTCAATGGGTTTACACTGACCTGTTTGTTGTGAAAGGAATTGTAGTCTGGGCTAGGCTTTCTTGCTCTAGAAAGCTGTTATGCTTGCCTTTGTTAATATGGGGGTACTTTATGCTGAAGCTCTCAAGTGACTCCCAAATCAAGGAAAGTGATTTTCTTTAAAAAGAAAGAGAGAGAAAATAGTGGTCCAACACAGGTTGCCAAGGGTATTTTTATAGAGGAAATCTATCTTTTGAGTAAGGTTTTGTGGGATTCATCTCTAATTTTCTGGGTAATATGTTTAATGAAACTGGTTTGGTATTTTACTTATAGATAATCAATGGTTATGTGGTAGACTAGGTACTCTGTTTTAAGATTTTAGAAAGATGCTGTCAGTCCAATTTGGTTACATTTCATAAGCCATGTTTGGAGGCAAAGGGTAATCTAGTCTATTCTAGCAGTTATAATTTATATCTGGTTGTGTCTTATATTCCTTGAGATTGAAAAGACCTTAGAAAATGGGATGGATAAGTAATTCATCAAAAAAGGAAGAAAAGAAAAGAAAAGGATGGAGAAGTTATCACAATGTTGGGCTTCCATCATAGCTTCCTTAAGGACCTTAACCCTTTTCTTTTTTTGATATATTTGGTCCCATAATTTGTGACCAGACTAGATAACCTTTTCTGTTTGTAGTTTTTCAGGCTTTGTTTAATGCTTAATTTAATATTTTAAAATGTGCCAATATGCTCTAGCTTAAATGGCATTTCCTTTACCCATGAAAATGGGTGGAGGATGAGGTCATGGGTTTAAAACCCATTAGGTGTTTGTAAATTACCAATAAAAAAACTTCAATAGTTTAAAGCACATTATTTTGTAAGGATTTCTGGAATTATTTTCAACTTGATTGCCTATTCAAATTTACTTTTGCCTTCTGTGGGGAGTGGCATGAGTTTAGAATTCTCCTCCTTGACTTGTATCAACATTCTTCAATGTATAAAGATTTCTTTGACATTGTTTATTGCCTTCTTTATCTAAGAAAAAAATGATGTTGGAGCTGATATTTCGCCTTTTGAGTTTTTCGTACAGCCCTAGTTCGCAAGGAGATTCAGGATGAGACTGATAGAATGACTGGGAAGACAAAAATGATTTCTCCTATTCCTATCCATCTCAGTATCTACTCTCCAAATGGTGCGTAAGCTTTATTACTTTTGTGTCAAATCTCTTTAGACCCTTGTTATTTTGGGATTTTTTTTTAAGTCCTTGGAGTTTTTGTTGCAGTTATTGCTCCATTCAGAATGCATATATGATTTTCATTTGTCATTTGTGGCAAGTTATGCTATGTTGTATTAATCTCCAGTGCTAGACATACTTTCCGCAGAATATGTTTAGCTTCATCTGGAAAAGCCATACTTTTTGCAATATAATCTTAATTTGTTTGAATGCATGACATTTTATGATGCTTGTGTAATACCATTTCTTTGCAATTTTAAGCACAGCAAATTTTTTTCTTCAATATTAGTTAATTGCGTTGACATAATTCTAAACTGAAAAGAAGTGATAGTTTGACTGAAAAAATTTAAATGTTAACTTCTCCCTCTAACAATCCAAAAAGCTGATGCAAAATGCACTAATGTGTATAAATTTGATCTTTTGCATGAAAAACAACTAGTCTCTGCAATAGTTGCTTGAGAAGAAAACATTGAATGCATGTATTTGTCACTTGAGTAAGGCTATTTAGCAGTAGTTTGAATTGTGAAATCTCACTATTTAGCTTCTCTTTGCAGATTAGATATCCTTTTAAAAAAATCATTTAATGGTTTCTTTGTTATTGGCTCCCATGTGCATGGTGCATTTATTAAAGGAAAGGAAGAAAAAAAAATTTAAGAAGGGAAAGAAAGATAGACAACAAATTGGTTTCTGTGGGTGTTGAGGAATGTGTGATTTCTAAAGTTTTGCATTGGTGCAATCTTGAGGATTGTGTGTGATGTTTAAAGAATAACTATTGGCTATAATGCCTGGGACATTATTTTCATTTATTTGATGTGTTCCTTGCTTGCACTTAAATTTCATTTGCTCCTGATGTCTCATACTGGGTAATGTTGCATGGCATGAAGTTTGAATAAATAGTTGATATCATTCTATTCCCCATGTTGTAATATATTTTTTTAACACTTATTCTTGTTTTCCTTCATTTGGCAGTTGTCAACTTAACCCTGGTTGATCTACCGGGTTTAACAAAAGTTGCTGTTGGTATGTTCTGTATCTGATAAAACTTCTGGATTATATGTTGATTATTTTCCATTCATTAACTAAGATATTTATTCCTTTTTTTCATCTTTCCAGAGGGACAACCTGAAAGTATTGTTGAAGATATTGAAAATATGGTCCGAACTTATGTTGAGAAGGTAATGGGACTTTTTCTCCTCAAAAAGGGTACATCAATGTGTAATGTGTGGTAGACCCTTTCATTTTGGTGATCTATGGTTTTTCACTGCAACAGTGTACTCTTTTAATTGTTTTAAGAAGCCTAGCTGCTTAGGTGGTAACATTTCCCCCATTTTCCCTCCAATTTAGCAAAGTCAATTTTATTAGATATGAGAATATGGTGCTTCATATATCGTGGTCTAATTTTTCCATAACATCATGAACAGTGGAACTTTATGGGAATCAATGATAGTAATTATTGAGATATTAATGAATCCCATAGGACACTTAGCATATTTTGCTGATTTCTTAGGCACATCTTAAGTGACACTTAGAGTGCCATATGGATAGGCTCATTTGAAAACATGATTGTTATTGGCAAAATACAGATTACACACTTTAAATTTGACTTGTTTTGAATTCAATCCTCTATGTTTCATTGTTTTTCTCCATTCCTACCCTTTAACTTTAATCTCTTTTTAGTCAATCAGTTGTAGCTCAACTAGCACCTCCTCCCCTTTATAAGTGCTAGTCCTTTTGTCTTGTTCCAATCACTTGTTGGTTTTAGTATTTTTTCCAAAATGATGTTGTTTTGGTAGACTTAATGGTGAATATTCGCAAGAAGTTGATGGAAGGACTATGTTGGAAATGAATGGAAGTTAAAGGACTGAAAAAAAAAAGAAAAAAAGAAAAAAAAGAAAAGAAAAAGAAACTTAAAGGACTATATGTAATCTAGCCTTAATTATATTTATGATTATCACATGTTCTGGATCGTTGTTATGTAGGATTTGATTTATCAGAATGAGCATTTCTTGATCTGTCAACATTATTTATATATCACGAAGCTATCACACCCTAGATTTGTGATCTTATATACTACAAGCTGATTACATTTTTATGCTTAAAAGAACTGTATAGATATGGGTGAGGGGATAATAATGAATAAAAAATTCTTGGATTGTCTTGCCTATAATTGTTGCATGATGTACAATAAAACTAATTATTTCTTCTTTGGATCCTTGTTCTGCAATTTGTTTTGTTTTGTTTTGATTTTGCTTCGCTTGGTGGACTGGTATTGTGCTTAAAAAAAATCAACTAAAGTTTTTATGGGTCACTTAATAATCTGTAGATTTTTTAATAATTTTCCCTCTTCTCTTTCTCTCTCGCCCTCTAGGCAAGCCTTTCTGTCCTCAATTAGAGTCCAATGCCTTCCATTTTTGTCTCAAGTTAATTTTCTGTCCTCTGCTTTTTGCAGCCTAATTGTATCATACTCGCAATATCTCCAGCCAATCAAGATATTGCGACATCAGATGCTATCAAACTTGCTAGGGAAGTGGATCCCTCTGGTATGTTTATGCACTTGTTGCATAACTCTTGACTTGTCGCTTTGTTTAGCCTTCCCTTATGAATCCTGTTTGTAAATTGCACAGGTGAAAGGACATTTGGTGTGTTGACAAAGTTGGATTTGATGGACAAAGGAACTAATGCATTAGATGTAAGATCTCTATCTATCTCTCACAGTCTCTCTGTGTCTCTGTTAGTGTGAATACCCCCACCTTTATAAATGGATTTTGTTGATCATGTTAGCTTAGCTTTTAATTATTAGCTAATTTATCTGCATTTAAGTCTCCAAGTGATTGGGATTAACATTTCATTGGGTTGAATTGTATTCAGAGTAGAACAGTGTTTTCGTGTATATTTTTTCCCCCTTTTATTGAAATGTTCCTTAAAACTTTGCTATAACAGTTTATTTTTGCTGGATGTCCTGTGCATTTTCTTGATTCAAAATTTCTTTGAAAAATATAGATGTCTTAAAATGTTTATTTTCTTTTCGTCTTACATACTTTACATGCTCTCAGGTTATTGAAGGAAGATCGTATCGCTTGCAACATCCCTGGGTTGGAATTGTTAACCGTTCCCAGGCTGACATCAATAAAAATGTTGACATGATAGTTGCAAGGCGCAAGGAGCGGGAGTACTTTGCAACCAGTCCTGAATATGGGCACTTAGCCAGTAAAATGGGTTCAGAGTATCTTGCAAAACTTCTCTCAAAGGTTTTTTCTTGTGCATCTCTCTTGCAAATTAAGATGATGTTTGTATAGGATATCAAACTGATGTTGTGATCTTGATTGTAGCACTTGGAGTCTGTAATTAGGGCTCGGATTCCAAGTATAACATCTTTGATTAACAAAAGCATTGAGGAACTTGAGTCGGAGATGGATCATCTTGGTAGACCTATTGCCGTTGATGCTGGGGTGAGTGGCTTGAAGCTGTTGTAATTTTTTTGTAAAGAAGATGCTATTTGTGCTTCCCTTAACTGAGGTATGATGTTGTAGGCTCAATTGTACACTATCTTGGAACTTTGCCGTGCATTCGACCGGATTTTCAAGGAGCATTTGGAGGGAGGGTAAAACATCTTTCAACTTCTCTTCCAACCATAATCTTTCATGGTTTTTCCAGCTTCAGCTAGATCTGCCACTGTTTTAATTGTGATTGCAATGCTTATAATAATACTGCGTGTCTTTGGATTTTTTTTTTCCTTTTTAAAATTAGGCGGCCTGGAGGTGATCGAATTTATGGAGTCTTTGACAACCACTGCTTTAAGGAAGCTTCCATTTGATAGGCATCTTTCTCTGCAGAATGTAAAGAAAGTGGTTTCAGAAGCAGATGGTTATCAGCCACACTTGATTGCCCCTGAGCAAGGTTACCGGCGCCTAATTGAGGGATCACTTAACTATTTTAGAGGTCCCGCTGAAGCTTCTGTGGATGCTGTAAGTTGTCATGTTTTATGTACTTTCTGTTTGTCAAGTTTCTTCTGGAGTGCATTTCCAAGATTGCAGTAAGTTGTCAGAATCTAATTGGTAAAGGTTTCACCTTTGACTGATCTAGCTCTTGTATTGTAGGTTCACTTTGTTTTGAAAGAACTGGTGAGGAAATCAATAGCAGAAACTCAGGTGAATTTTCAGTGAAAATTAGTGATTAGTATTTCCTTTAATTAAGTACTGATGTTCTTTCAATGAGAAATAGGATTTATATTGATGTTTGTGACCATATAGGAGTTGAAGCGCTTTCCAACTCTGCAAGCTGAAATAGCTGCTGCTGGTGGTGAGGCCCTTGAAAGGTTCCGTGAAGAAAGTAAGAAGACAGTCATTCGATTGGTGGACATGGAATCTTCATATTTGACTGTGGATTTCTTTAGAAGACTTCCCCAAGAGGTGGAGAAAGCAGGAAACCCTCCTGGGCCAGCCGGCACACCTATAGACCGGTACACAGAGGGGCACTTTAGGAGGATAGGCTCAAATGTGTCCTCTTATGTGGGCATGGTGTCCGAGACACTTAAAAACACAATTCCTAAAGCTGTGGTTTATTGTCAAGTCAAGGAGGCCAAGCAATCATTGCTAAATCGCTTCTACATACAAATTGGGAAGAGAGAGGTACCTTCTCTTTCTAATCCTTTATATTAACGCCCTGTTAGATGTATTGATTAAACTTGATGATACAAATAACATGCCTTTATTTTTCAGGCTAAGCAGCTTGCACAATTGTTGGATGAAGACCCTGCATTGATGGAGAGGAGGCAACAGTGTGCAAAAAGGCTTGAATTATACAAATCAGCCAGGGACGAGATCGATTCTGTATCTTGGGCCCGTTGAGGTTGATTGATGCTTGGAGTTGCATTGTATTATATAGTAATTGATATAGAGATCAGATTCTTACTGAATTGTCCTAGATTCTTGGATAGCTCAAATTATTTCTCTCAATCTTTATTCTTTTAATTTTATCTGCAATTTTTTTTATAGTACTGAGTACTGTTGTATTGCAAACTCGATCCTCCTTTTGTTTTAGCACTAATATATTTATGTTTTGTAAATCTGTAGAACTTGCTTCCCTATGATACATTCATATATCAGACTGAAATAGTTCAGCTTCTCTTCCACTTCCTCTTTTCTTTTTCTTTTTCTTTTTTTTTCCCCCTTAATTTTCCTTTTCATCGTTTAATTTTAGCCAAATGGATGGACGAACCAACCTTGCTTTCTATGCCATTATAGTTAGTCTTGTAGATTTATCGGTAATTCCTACATACCAATCACAAAGCAAAACAAATCATATTTCTTCTATAGCTTTCTTCATTATTCTAATTTAGTTTTCATTTGACATATTTGGAAATGAATTCTAATCCGAGTACGAGGATTATTTCTCTCCCTCGTGTCAATCAGACCCAGCTGAAATCAACCTTAAACATTGCCAGCTTTGCTCTGGTTATTCAATAAACATGGCTATTAACACCTTAACATGGTTTTAAAAACTGGTATGGACAGAGAATTGAAAAAGAGACTGATTAAATTTTTTTTGGTTTGGCTGGAGTTGGATAAGTGGTTGAACGGATGATTTTTGACTTTTTATAACTTATATTATGAATATATATAAAATATAAAGATATATTTTTAGCATATTCCCTTTTTTTTTTTTTTCCTAGTTAGTAATTATTTGACAAAGTATAATATACTTAGTTTGTAATTTTATTTTTATAAATAATAGTTTAATTTTAACTATTTATTTATTTAAAAAAAAAAAACTAAAACTCAAATATCATGATGACAAGACAAGTCATTGACTTACCATAACAACTGTCCCACTTTCCAACCATAACATCGGTTTACTTTTTTTTTTCTTTTTTACCTTCAAAATCTAGCATCACACGTTACCACTTACTACCATTACATCAGTTAGTACTTTTAAGTTTTAAGTCTTATCATATTCAAAGTAACCTTTCAAAGTTCAAACTCTTTTCATTTTTTAGTTCTCTCTCTCTCTCTCTCTCTCTCTCTCTCTCTCTCTCTCTCTCTCTCTCTCTCTCTCTCTCTCTCTCTCTCTCTCTAGACATGTTCTTCTTCAACATCTAATTTTAGTCAAAGGCTCAAAGTATAGATTTCTCATACATTTCATCCAACATAAGTATCTCTTTCATTTTATTTTCACCAACAAATCTAAGATTTTCCCTAATATCATTTTAGTGCAAATTTAAAATGATGAAGATGAACTTGTCTTGAGAAAGATTAGAGACTTGAAAGAGTGAGTCTTCGAGAGAATCACCGTGTCATATGCCATGAGGAGGAAAGAAAATTGAAAAATGAACAATGAAAAGAATTTGAACTTTGAAAAGTTGAAACTCTGAATATGATAAGACTTAAAACTTAAAAGTACTAACTGATATAATGGTAGTAAGTAGTAACGTGTGATGCTAGATTTTGGACGTAAAAAAGAAGAAGTAAACCAATGTAAACGTGTGTGACTAGAAAATGGGGAAGTTGGGTTGATAAGTCAATGACTTATCTTGTCATTGTGACATTCGAGTTTAGTTTTTTTTAATAAATAAATAGTTAAAGTTAAACTATTAAACTATTATTTATAAAAATAAAATTACAAACTAAGCAAATTATACTTTGTCAAGTAATTACTAACTAGAAAAAAAAAGGAATATGCTAAGAAAATATCTTTATATTTTATATATTTTCATAATATAAGTTATGAAAAATCAAAATTCACATAAAAATTATTTAAATATTTTAATTATATTAATTATGATATCATCGATTCGACCACCAATTCGACCCCAGTTAGATCAGAAAATCAGTAATCAGTCTCTTTTTCGGTTCTTTATCCATACCGGCTTTTAAAACCATGCGTCTCATAGTTTGGATAGAGGAAACTTGCCATCGCACAAATGAAGAATCTCTTTTCACAATGGATAATAAAAATTACAATGGATTAATTTCACTGGGATGTCTAAAATGCCTCAATGAATGAATATAAACTGAACATTCTCCAAATCTGCCAACAATGGCACTCGTTTCAAAATATACGAGTTTTTCTCCCGGATTACTGTTGTTATTTCTTCTTTGTTACTGTTGTTATTTCTTCTTTGTTTTCCAACTCTTCCAAGGCCGTCCACAGCTTTGGATCATTGAAATCGTTAATAACAAAGGAGGCTCCAGCATCTGCCAATGATTTTTCAGGGTTCCTTAAACCCATGCCAACTACAGGCATCCCAGCTGCTACCCCGGCTTTCACTCCAGAAACAGAGTCCTTCCAGAACAAAAACAAAACCCAAAACACAAAAAAATAAGTCTCATCTATCAAGGTCTACATAGGTAATGCAGGAGTTTATGCAAAGCACACAATTCCGGGAGCCAAACCTCAAACACAAAAGTGTGCTTAGGAGACACTTCAAGCACTTGGAGAGCCCGCAAGTAGGGGTCAGGAAATGGTTTTTGCCGTTCACAGTCATTTGCAAGGACAACAACTTCAAAGAAATCCGTGAGCCCCAAGGCTGAAATTAAGAGCTCTGCATTTGATCTTGGTGCATTTGTCACTGCAGCCCGTTTAAGCCCGCGTTCTTCTATCCATTTACACAACTTGTTCAGGCCCTTAACAGATTCTAGCTGCTCAGATGCCAACCTATATTTTTTCTCTAAATTAATCATGTTCAAGATGGTTTCACAGTTTCATTATATAATCTGAGATTGGCAGAGATGGTCCTTATAAAAAACATTTTACTTTACACATTGTAAAAATGTTATTGTATAATTCTATTTGAGTAACGAATGGAAAGTAGAAATGCCAAACTAGATCATTAAACAAAAGATTTTATAAACACAACCCATGAAAGAGCTCATGCACTTTTCAAATATCATCAAAACTTTGGACCATGTCCTACTGATTAAGAAAGGAGGTAAATGATAAGGTTTTGGACAAGTACACTTCTTCATTTTATTTACTTATTTTATAATGATGAGCAAGATATAGAATTTACAAAATACAGGTTACAACCCAGCTCAAGGGCTGTAATCACACAGCACAGGCGAACAAACACAAAAATCAGACCTTAGCATAGCACACAACACTACTTCAGAACACAAAAGGAAACCTAATCAGTCTTAACAATTTCTAGACATCTTACTAACAACAGATACAGGAATGCCCCAATTGTAACATAACACTCTATTCAATACTGGACCCCTTCCTCTCATGACAGTTGTGCAACTCAAATAATCATTCCAACAAACCATTATAGCTGTCAACTTGGGAGGATGTGCAAAAGAATTTTAAGCAATTGAATTCTATCCAGCTTTTTTTGGCTATCTATTTACTCTTTTCTATATGCAAAGATCTCCCTCCAACCTATAAGGAGTATTGAGACTCATCTAGTATATGGTTGTATTAAGTTACCTCCGAAAAAAGGCTTCCTTATCGTCCATAAATTTTCTTGCTCTTTGGAGATCCCAATTAGGTAAGAGGACACCACAGAGCTCTTCATTATGCTTG
The DNA here is from genome assembly GCA_019022515.1 of Quercus aquifolioides. Taxonomy (NCBI): domain Eukaryota; kingdom Viridiplantae; phylum Streptophyta; class Magnoliopsida; order Fagales; family Fagaceae; genus Quercus; species Quercus aquifolioides. Next base: position 28,109,561 of record CM032333.1, on the reverse strand, counting down.
CCACTGATGTTCTTAATAAAGAATTCCTCAGTAATGGGGACTCCTCTATTGAAACCTATCTGTGGAACACTTGCTATGTCAGTTGATGTAACAAGACAAAGATACAACATACATGAAAATTTTAAACAGTACCTCTTGAAGCATTTCACGAAAGGCATTATAATGGGTAGGGTCTGAATCACAGAGTGTTCCATCGATATCAAATAGAATTGCTTGCAGAGGAGTGAGAAAAGCGAGAGAACTTGTGCTTCTATCACATAATGTAGCAAAACAATTAACACTACTAATACACTAACAAAAGGAAAGAACAGAAAGGAAAACTGGATTCGTTTTGCCTACATGCAAATAAATTGCCCAGATAATAAGTTGTCCAGATAAACAAGTGCATGAACATAAGAAAGGCACTTTAAGCTACAATATTTATTTCATAACTATTGAAAAAATATGAAAGCAAGGGAATTTTGGTTACATACAAGAGAAGTGAGTCAAGCAAACAACAAATTAAGAGTCAGTGAATTTGCTAGCATGCTACAAAACTTCTTCAATGTGAACAATGACCTCGATTGAGGTACAAGCGCAGCAGAGTGTATGACATATTGACGTGTAACATTATCAAAGTACCAAGTATAAGAAATAAATTACAATGTACTACTTAGGAAAGAAAATTGCATTACATGAAAACAAATGTCTAATACATTTCTTGTAAACAATGGTACGTAGTTTTACTTTTTTTTGTTATTCGATAGTTACAACAATGGGAGAGGAAGGATTTGAACCATAAGGTAATGTCACTGAGCTGAAAAGGCTCTTGATAGTAGTTTTACTTCTTGTAAACGAAATAACATATAACATAAACATTATATACTTCTCAGTAAGATACAAAACGATCCATATAGCATTGTAACAAGTGCATATTAACTCAAATTATGAAATTTGAAACTAGAATTAAGTAATGGTCACCAAACCAATCAATGAAATAAACAAATAATAGCTTGGAGGAAGCAAAGAATAAAACAAAAAGAGCTTCAAATGGATGAAAAGGAAAAAAAAAAAAAAATCAATGAGAATATACCTGTTCGTTGGGTAAAAATTGGATGAGGTGGTACTGGATATTCGAGGCAGCTGAGAGGTAGTAGGCAAGTCACAGCGGTTGAGTGTGTAAAAAGCTGTAGTTTTGTGCTGATGGGTGTGGCTTAAATGGTCAGAGAAGAGGAGGTGGTGATGATGAGGAAGGTGAAGTGAAGAGAGAGAGAGCATTGTGTTGAATCTGGCAGTGGCAGTTGGAGAGGTTCAAAGAGAATATGCCAATCTTTGCTCTTTCTTTCTGTCTCACACACACACACACACTCACGCGCACAACTTGCAAACACGAAGAACTACTAAATCTGAAGGGAGTGGTTCTTAACATCAACATGCCTATGTTTTGTGGGGTTGTCTTTGCACAACTGAACAAACTAACTTATTATTTTGTCGTGTCCTGTAGTCGGTTTCACTTTGGTACCTACTATTAATTTTGATATATATTTTTTAATATAAAATTGAAGGAATAATTGATAAAAAGAAAGAAAGATAAAGAAATGAAATATGCGAGTTTATAGAAGGGGAAATGAAAAGGCAAGAATTAAAAAATTGAAGATAAAATAAGGATTTTTTTTTTTTTTTTTTTTTGGGGGGAGAAAATTTGGAAGGAATGCTTAAAACTTAAAGTGAATGAAATGAAATAAGCATTTTCTCGTAAGATCAATTTTACCCTTGGTCACTAAGCCCCTAATAAAAGAAAGGCCCATATTTTTAGTGTGGGCCTTTCTTTAATGTAGAGGTAAGACAAATAAATAAATAAAACTAAGGCTTTTTTTTTTTTTTTTGGTCTTACCTCCACATTTATTCTCATGGCACATTTAAGATAAATAAGTTTATTTGTTTTATTATTATATATTATACTTTATAGATAATTGATGGGAAAAATCTATTATTAATTTGATTTTAGGTGACCCAATCATTGTTTTTTAATTAAGAATGATTGTTTTTTAAAGTTGAGACTACTGAATGATTATATATATATATATATATATATACACGAAGTGCGTGTGATGAGGCTCTTTTTTTTCTTTTTTTTTTTTGTGTTGAAGTTTAGTCTCATAATTTTATATTCATAACCAAATTTTTTACAAAAATCATAGAATTATCCATTCAAAATATATGTAGTAAAAAAGTAGAATATAAATATTGTTCAGAGCCTTACCAATTTTGAAAAGAAAACGCTTGACCATTGAGAATAATTTAGTATACAAAACAGAAAGTATAAAGAAGAAATTGAAGAAATATTATGAATTTGCAATTTGACAACATTATAAAGGGGAAGAAAGGAATAAATGGAAGGAGTATTTTTATTTATTTATTTATTTATGAAATTGCAATTGATTTATGGGAGATTTATTTATTTTTAATATGTGATATGGGGCAGTTTTTTTTTAATAGGAAACCATGCTTCTTTTTTCTTTTTAAAAGAAGGTGGGGGTAGTTTTTTCTTTTGTTTGACCGGAGGTGGGGATTGTGGAGAGTTTTTACTTTTTTTTTTATTTATTATTATTAATTTTTGTTGATTTACAATTTTAACTCATTTTTTTTATTTTTTAGAAATAAGGATAAGTTTTTTTTTGTTTTTTTTTTAAATTAGAGGTATTTTTGTAAATCAAAAAGGTAATAACTAATTTTCTAAATCTTCTTAATATATACTTGCCTCGTCATACACGCTCTGCACGTGCGACGAGACTCTTTTTTTATTTTAAGTTTAATGTAGTTTTTCAATTTAAATCTATCTATTGTTAGTAAGGTTCCACAGGAAGAGATTTTTAAGAAACTAAAATTTAGGATTTGAAATAGAATTAACTGCTGGGTTTAGTGTGTGTTAGTTTGTACGAAAAAATTATCAAACGTGCATGAGATATATTTAAATAGAGAGTGTACTAATTTTTAGAGAAAAAGTTTCTTTGATAGTTTTTTTTTTTTTTTTGAATTACAATTTTAACCCTTTTTTTATTTTTTGAGAATAATGATTATCTAATTAGCTTAGGGGTATTTTTGATATTTTCTGAAGGCATAACTAACTTTTTGAATTCTCTTAATATACAGAAAAAAAGATATATGTATATATATATAAATTTTTTTTTTGATAGGATGATTATATTATTTAGTAAAACCGCAATAGTGATAAATCAAACTTTATTATTCTAAAGATTTTGTGTGGGTTATTATTATTTTTTTTTGTTAAACAGCGCACAGGCCCAAGTAACAAACAAGGATCCTGGGCCCAATACTTTGTGTTTTAAGGGACTGGGCTTGGTTCACTGCAGCTAAGTTGAGCTAATTTTGAACCAATTTGTGCACAAAGCGAGGATCCTACAACACATACATACTAACATACATAAAATATATGCGCATTGAAAAGTAAGGAACAATAAAGAATGACATAAGAGCAACAAAAGTAAAATAATACGTTAAAGGATCCTTAGGATAGTATGGAATGTTTCATTTTTTTCTTAATTTTGTAATTCATCATGCTCATTAGGACGTGTTACAAGGTCCAAATAAGTTCAAAAATCACATATTTAGATGGCTCTCTAGGCCTCTAAGACTTGCGAAATTTGAATCCCTTTGAATCCAAGTGTGTTCTCTAGTGGCTGTTTGAGGATCCCGGACGGTATTTTCCCTCTCTTTTCTCTTTTTTTGAATTTTAACAAAGTTTTCTCAAGGATTTTTCACTCTAATTCACTTTTCACTGTTGGCTGCCCTTCCCTTTATGGTGCCATCCTAGGGTTTCAGGGGTACCATTGATTCCCTCTATTTGCTCTCCTGGGTACTAGAACCAATGTTGTGTCAGCAACATTGGTGGCTAGTCCCTTCCTCATTCTTCACTATTTTCCTCTTTTGAGGTTCCCTCTTAAAAAGCCCCTAGTTGACTTTCCTATTCTGGGGGGGTCCTAAAGGACTGACCTTTGATCTTTCTTTTTCCAAGACTTCTAGATTCCACTTTTTTAGACCCACCTTTTGGCTGCTTTTCCTTTTATCATTTTTCCCAAATGGGTTGATTCCTTTCTACCAAACTGAAAGATCCCCAACCATCTTCTTTTATGATCCATCTTCTTGGGTTTCCCGAGGTACCAGACCCTAACTCATGAGTTGTTGGTTCCTAAGTCGTCTGATCATTTTTCTACATCATTGGGTGGTTGATGGGACATATCTATCCTCGTTTTTCGTGTTTTTGGGCATGCCCCTTAAACTATCTCAGTCCCAACCTGGCCTTACTGCACATCTCGAGAATCCTAGGCTTTTGGGAATTCTCAAGTATCCTGGTCCAGTTTTCTCCCCGAGCTCCCCAATGATTTTCTTACCTTTGAGGGCTGGGCTGGAATTTTTCTTTACTTTGTTTCGTGAGGTCCAAAGCTTGCCCATCCATAGGCTTGGGTCCCTTCCTATGGACCCTTAATGGATTTGGGCCTCCCCCTTTGAAAGCCCGAATGTTTTCTAGATTTCAATCATTTGGGTTGTTTTGGACCTTTTTTTTTTTTTTTTTGAGAAACAAGACATCAACTTTTATTAATTAACTAAGGCCCTTAAATCAGCCTGTACAAACTGGTGAATATCTGGTGGCACTTCTTCCATCTAGACAATTAGATTTTGATTCAAAATTGCCCTCCTAGCTAAGCGATGGGCTCCAATGTTTCCCTGACGACACACATGGGAAAAGCTAATATCTGTGAAAGCAGTAGCTAGCTGTTGTGCGTCCTTGATCAGAAGCTCGTGAAGAGCTAGGGATGGGCTCAAGTTTGAGAGCTCCTTGCATATAGTTTCTGAGTCACCCTCTATGATTGCTTGGGTAACACCTAATTCCATTGCAAATTCTATGGCTCGTCGCGCTGCCAAGGCTTCAACTTGGGCAACCGTGGTTGGCAGTGGTATTTGCTGTGAAAGGGAAGCCATTACAGTCCCCTCTGAGTTGCGAATTACCACTCCAATACCTGCCCTGCCTTGATCTTGGTACAACATTGTGATTTTTTGGACCTCAACAGATTTAAAGTTGATTTTATTCTACACATATTATAAGTTTAATAGCTTATATCTCATATCCTAGAAAGAGAAATGGAAAATCAGAAATAAATAGAAAACTTTTGAAATTAAAAATTGTTATATTAATTTCATATGTGCCCCAATCAAAGTAGTAGTTTTTATTTTGTTTCTTAAAAAAGTCAAAAAAGGTTATTTTGTGCAGAAGTAATAAGCACCAACGAAGGTGTGAGGAATTTTTTTACAAAATAATACCATTTTGCTAACAATTTGCGTCAGTTCACGTAGCAACCTTTGCTTCACCGCCGCCGCCTTCGCCGCTGGGTTCAGTCCCAACCGATACTTCATCGCCTGCGTTGCTGGGTTTTGCATCGTTGCTTCTCTGCCGGTTGCTTCTTTCTTCTTCATTGTTGATATTGCGTTGTTTCTTTTCTCAACATCTCTGCCTTCTTCTTTCTTCATCGTTGAAGTCTGTGTTTTTTCTTTAGGAACTCGAGTTCCACGTAAAACTCGAGTATTCAACCCTCTCAAACTTGAGAGAGTTTAGTTTTCTAAATAGTTTGAAAACGATGCTAATTAACGAAATTGTTTGAGGATTGGTGTTGAATTGCAATTTTTTCCTGTGTGATGGTAAGTAAAACAAACTATCTAAAAGACTAAAACCCAAAAAAAAAAAAAAAAAAAAAAAAAAACTATCTAAAACCCCAGACTCACTCAGTATAAGCTAAAACCCAGAAACGATTTGCATCTTCTTTCTCTGCAAAATCAAAAAAACTTTTATTAAAGAAGAAAAAGAAGATGAGTAAGGCCTACACTCTCTTCCAACTATGCCATTCTCCTTCCACCAATTTTCTTTTCGGCTCCTCCAAATCCCATAGAGGTTCTCACTCTCTCTCTCTGAAATCACTGTTGTTGTTGTTGTTTTTTTATTTTGAATGCTTTAAAAACATTCTTGATTATTTGATGTGGGTTTATCTTAAAAATCCATTTTTTTATTGTATTTCAAAGTCTTTGATTTTTTTAATTTTACATTGAAATATTTTCTTCTCAGTTATGAACAAGCTTCTGCCTTGGAATACTAATGCAGGTTTGTATATGATACCTGGTTGGAAAGTTTATCCAACTCTCCACTTTTGTAAAAACGTGCAAACTACTACCTATGAAGTTGTCAATGCAAGTTATGTGCCCGCTGCACAAACTAAAGAAGAAAAGGAAATAAAGGTATGGATAAGATACAAGGGTAAATAAAACCAATTATTGTTTATTTATTTTTACATACAAATGGACTTGCTAGTTTTATCTCACTTGGCATTTGTTACTGTGTTTTAATTACATGCTTCAAGTGTTACTTCTTTGTATGCAAATGTGCAAATAAGTGTCAAAGAAGGTTTTTTTTTTTTGGTTAAAAAGTGTTTTGGAATGCAAATTATTAAGGATAAAACTTAGGGATAATACCTTAGCTGCAATACGTTTAATTTTCCAATCAAATTCAAACATATAACTGCGTTGATTTTAATTGTCCTTGGAAAAGGTAACACTATTTGTGCTTTATTGGTCAATACATTCATGTGTTTGAATCTAATTGGGAAACATAATGTACAGCACCTGAGAATCTGTACCCAAGTTTTGCCCATTTTTAATGGGAAGTTGTCTCACATGGAGTGGAAATGAAGAGGTGCCTTTCGGAAACAAAAAGTTTTTGACTTTAAGGGAGGGATGGATGATTTGACTCTAGTAGAGTCAGCTTGGAGGAATTAGATGAAGGTTAACCTAAGGAGGTTAGTAAGCTTCTTTTTTAAATTTTTTGAAGAAGGGGGGGGGGGGGGGGGGGGGGGGGGCTATGTTCTTTCAAAAAGTCTGGAAAGCTTTGGGCCTCATTAGTAAGCAGTGTGATCAAAGCTTTGGTGGGGTTGGGTAAGAAAACACATGGTGGAGTGGAGTTTTTGGAATGAAAAGTATGGTTAGTTATGAGAGAGTCCAGAAGATCTTTGATGTGGGCCTTTAGAATCTTATGAAGGACTGGATTTCAAATTTGTGGCACTTATGCAGTTAACAACTTCTGATTGTTGGCCTGCCAACTAAGAAATAACATTCATTCATGTAGATGTCTAGGTGGAGCCACCAACATTCTAGTGTATCCATATACCATTTGATCATATGAGATTATTATGTAAAGGGCTTCTAGAATATATGGAGCAAACTAATGTGGACTGGTTAACTGAATAATTTTACTTGTGTCCATAGCAGTAAGTGCTGTATAGAGTGTAATCAAAGCATTGGTGATTGCTTGGTGTATCTGAAAAATGATTAACTAAAGTAATGTTGAACCTTATGAAATTAAGAACAAATTTGTAATTAGTGAAATGCCATGCCCTTTAGGTATTCTTGTTTTCTATTAACTTTTTGTTTGCTGAGTTTCCTTTTCGAATGATCTCTCAGCTTTCTTTCTATGTTTTATTGTGTTTATCATTCTCTTTACTTAGCAAAAGAATTAATGGTGGTTGTGATTCCAATGTTCTAATTTTAGGACAAGTCATCAGCACAACTTGATACAGTTGGTGCATTTCAAAAGCTGCCCATGGTGATGCCATCTGTTGATATACTTTATTCGGCACTGAAAAAGGCAAAAAGGGTTTCACCTACAAAGGGTACTTGTTGGGGGCAGTCTGTTTTTCTTCATCACTGACACATCTGATTGTACATGACATTGATAAATAGATGAAACTTGGTTCGTAAAACTTGCTGCTAACCTTGATTTTTAGTTTATTCATTTTGTAGGCATTCCTAATATTGCAAAGCGAGAGAGAAATAGAGGTGCAAAACAACTTGATGCACTGATGAAAGTTTGTTCTTAACTTTATATCTATCATGTTATTCTATAGAACAAACTCATTTTCTATTTTCTGCTTCCTATCTGGAATAGCTGTTCAATTCTGACATCATAGCTTCCTGTTTTCATCTTCAGGAAATTGCAGTTCCCTTAAGGACGTATCTGGAGAATTTTCCAAAGAAGAAATACCTTCACCCGTATGAACGATCACTTATTGAATTGACTCTTGGTGATGGAAATTATGAAGAGGTAATTGTTATTAACTCATTGCCAACAGTTTATAAAAGCAACTTTGGGCAACTTTGGACCTTTGCAATGGGGTTTACCCACTGTAAACACCCATGGCTCTTCTGCCACTTTTGAAAGGATCAACGATGATGTTCCAGTAGTAGATTTATTAAAATAACCATATATGTGTGTGTGTGCACGCGCGCGTGCGTGCGTGTGTTAAATATAATCTAGTATAATAATAGCATTTTCCTGTTTTATTGAACAAGTAACATGGCGAGTGTAATTTCTTCTTGTTCTTGGTTTTTTTTAGGCTGTTTTCTTTTTATGTGGAATCCTGGTCAGCTTTCTGACTATTTACAGTGCAAGAGAATTTAACTCTAAGACATTTGAGGCATTCACATTTGTCTATACCACCAGACATGTTGGCTGTGTGTAAAATTCCTTTATATATTTGTTGATTGCATATTTACTCATGGTTTGATAGGTGTTGGGAAAGGTTAATGCTCTGAGGAAGAATGTGGTATCTGTTGGAAAGGAACATGCTTCTCTCTGTGCCAAGGTTGGAATCTTCAATTAAATCTAAGTGCTGTTGTGTCACTTGTGGAGTATCCTTATTTTCTTATGTGGTCAAATATGGGTATTGCTAATATAAGATTCAATCTTGGCTTGCTTCAAGCCATGTTGAAACCCGTACTATTGGAAAAAAAAAAGTTATTTATTGACCTTCTAGGGTAACTTAGGGGATCCCATATTATGCTATAAATTGATTGTTGTCCTGCATGTTGTCCCTGATGATTACATAAGACATGCTCTGAATTGTAGGTTCATATATAATTTTAACTTCATATGCATTCACATGATCTTTCTGGAGTAAAAAAAAAAGAATGCTATGATGGATCAGACCTCTAGCACAGTTGACAAATCTTTAACCAAAAAAAAAAAAAAAAAAATTGACAAATCTTGGGGTTTGATCACAAATGGCATAGTAATTGTCTAAAATAGATATTAGTTACTTATAGAAGATGGAGGTTATATCTTGGTTTTGATGAAGTTGAAAGGAATGACTGAGCCACAAGGGGGAACTTAAGTTGCTTGTTGGGGTGGAAACAAGAGTTTTTTGCTTCTTTCCAGGAAATGTAGTGCAGTTTTAGTGAATATATGCATTTGCATACCCTCTTATTCTTAAATAAATTCAATACTTATAGAGAACTAATTGCTTTGTAATTATATTTCTATCATATAATTGTCACATGTATTATAATTTTTTAAATGTTTATTTTTTATCGTTTACGTGCATTTGGTGGGCCTTGAACCCACGATCTCACCTTCCACCTTACCTTTTAGAAGGGAAGGAGGTGCCATTTGAGCTAGCTCATCATCTGCACGTGTTTTAAAAGTTATAAATAGGAACTTAATAAATTTAGCAGTCAATCTCAACAACAGATGACTAATACAGTGGGAAATTGTTTTTCTTTAAAATATGTAACAATAAACAACGGTAGACTGTCTAGAGTTCCTAGATACCTTGTGCATTTGTTAGTCTTACTTGTATCTTTACTTTGTTTTTGTTTCTTTGTTTGGGAATTTTCTTTGTATACTCCATGTACGAGGTTTGTGCCCCTTTATGTGCCACTGAGTTGGATTTTTTATTTATTTCTCAAACAATGTTACTGCATACAACCTTACTAGTGTCAACCATGGTTTTTTTGTTTTTGTGTCTTTATGTAGCTATTAAGGAGTTTTGTACAAGAACAATGGTTCTTATCCCTTTGATTTAGTGTAGATATTGACTGCGGCTTTTGCCTGGTCTGTTATGAATTTAACGCAGATAGGACACAATAAATATCTAAACAGCCTAAAAGGAAAGAAAAGCAAAAATGGCTTTACAATTACTATCTTAACTATTTCTTTCCTTGCCACTCTGTGCGAGAAAATTCAATTCTTTTATGCTCTCACAGAAGCAAGAACATTCAAGTTATATTAATTTCCTACTTCACTTCCATCAAGCTCAATCTATTATTATTGCTCAAACAATAATTTGAAGATGCCTGTCTATTTGTAAATTTCTTAGTACAAACTTTCCATGTTGTAATCATGGATATGGAATTTTTGTTCCTTCCGCATTTTTTCTGTTTGTTGCCCGTTAAACATGCTTGTGTCTTGTGCAGTCTTTAACGAAACGAGAAGCAGAGGAAAGACTGAGTGAGGTGAGCTCTTGTCTCTATGCAGAATACATTTTCCGTTCACATCAATGAGATTATTTTGTTTACTTTGACTTTGACTGCAGGGTAGGAAGAAAATTGAAGAGATTTTCAGTCATGAAGGAAAAGCTGTTGATGCTTTGTTACATATTGCCAAGGTATTCTCCCTTCTGAAACAGGACTCTTAGATGAAGAGAAAAACTTGAATATATCTTTAATTCTTCCAAATAAATTTTTTTTTTATAGGTAAGAAAGATTTAATTCTTCCAAATAATTATACAACTTTGATGCCCAAACCTCCCTTGTCAACATTTTTTGGGATTATTTATAAGACATCAAATAATGAGAACACAAATGACTGTATCTCCCAGTGCACAAAGCTCTCTTGCCACTGAACAGTGGATTAAAGGACGATAATTCCTTTTTTCTTTCAACTATTCTTGAACATTCAATACCAATCAACAATTAACAACTTTCTCTACAAAGATTATCTATTGTCAAAATCTTTCCAAGGGAATTTCAGAAAAAGTGATTGGACCCTCATACTCCCCAATTAAATGATAGGACCTCAAATTTTCCAAGCTATACCAACCTCCAACATATTTCATCCTCGCCTCAAAGGGAAGTTAGAATACAATAAGTCAAAGAAAGTACTTATCAAAAAAAAAAAAAAAAAAGTAGCCGTAATTTTAATTCCCAATCCTGAAAGGCATGAATTAACATGAATATACATGTCTGACTAAAGGGACAGATGATCAGGGCTTTACAACATTTTGCCCTTTGTTAGTGTCATGACAATATTGCAGATATTTTATACAAGAGAAAGTATTACAGTGCCTGGAAAATAATAGTGGACATGAACATAACTTTATTTGGACAGAATTCCATTGTAAACTTACGTAAAAATAGATGAATATATATTTAATTTTTTTTTTTTTTTTTGGAAATAAATCATTCATTAACAAATTCAATTTGATGCACAGTTCAGTCAAGGGAGGAATTTGAGGACATTTACTGCCTGCAGTGAATGATATGTTCATTTTGTAGTTCTTTTTTTCATTGATTTCTTGTTGCTTTTTGCCTTTTCCGGATGTCCACATTTTCAGTTTGCTTAGTTTCTTCTTACTTGTTCGCTACATTTCAGTATCAGTAATGCATTTTAAGAGCTAATCAGCTTGAAGTTTTTGAATTTCCCCCCCCCCCCCTAAGATAACCACTATGTATGTAAGTATCTATGTATTATATTTGTCTGACTAATGAGTCATTAGTGAAGTTTTTTTCTTACAGTCTCTTGTTTTCAATTTTTAATTGATAAGTTACACACACGCTACGTGGTCTTGAACGTACGGCTTTACCCTCCATCCCATAATTGAGGGAGGAGAAAGTCCCATTTGAACTTATGGTCATTGGCCTGATGGTGTCTTTTTCATAATGTATAACTTTTGTAGACTCTACGGGCAATGCCTGTCGTTGATCTGGAAACACCAACACTCTGTCTTGTTGGAGCTCCGAATGTGGGGAAGTCATCTTTGGTCCGGATACTCTCTACAGGGAAGCCAGAGGTTGTTGCAGAATTATTGATGGTTATATGTGCTCATTTATTGTTCTGGTTACACATCCTTAGAGTTAATGCTAATGCTTTAAATAAAGAGTGTTAACAAGCTAAGTTCAAGCATTCTTAGATCTTGCAATTAAAGCAATACTATAAACATAATGGCCAAATGATTCACAATGGATTCTTATTATTGGTGCTCTAAATTTCATTTAAGAACTCTAGTACAAAGTTTTTAATTTATATATTTTTTACTAGTTAATTAAGATTTTATACTACTTCACAAAAAAAAAAAAAAAAAAAAGAAAAAGAAAAAGAAAAGATTTTATACCAAAATATCATATTTTGCTGCTAACTGTCAACTTCAAGATTCACAATGAATTCTTATTATTGGTGCTCTAACTTTCATTTAAGAACTCTAGTACAAAGTTTTTAATTTATATGTTTTTAACTAGTTAGTTAAGATTTTATACTACTACACAAAAATAAGATTTTATACCAAAATATCATATTTTGCTGCTAACTGTAAACTTCTTTATTTCCCCCCTCTTTCTTCCCTTCTTCTGTTTCAGATCTGCAACTATCCTTTCACGACAAGAGGAATACTAATGGGTCATATAGCTTTTAACTACCAGAATTTTCAGGTCATCATTCATCTAATGTGTAATGCTATTTTTAATCAAGATATATTCATTTTTAGTAACATCTTTAAAATCAACCACAGGTGACAGACACTCCTGGCCTACTGAAGAGATGTGATGGTAAGACACTTGTGCTTCCTTTTTTCTTTCCTCGCAATGAATGTATAGTGTGCTGTGTGCCTTTGTCACTGTTCTTGTCAGTCATAGTGATCAAATGTACAGTCATAGTGGAGGAGCATCTATTTTGTATGTTGAAAGAAAAATTAGTTGTTTTTCTGTATACATCTAATCGTTTCAAAAGCATGATGGCTTATTGGAAAATCTTCAAGGTTTGAAGGAGACTCAGATGACCATGTCTAGTCTTGAGTTATTGAGGGTCCTACTTTTAAGATAGTTAAAGTTTGATATTTATCAAAAAAAGATGGTTAAAGTTTGATCAAATTGTTTAGCTTTGCTGCCAACTTGATTGATATATGAGTATACTTTCTAATTATTTGAGAGGAAATGTAAGCAGAGTATACGGAAGGTAATTAATTTTGATGTATATCTTAATTTCAAGGTTATGATGACATTGGTAGTACTTTAAATTGCAAGTTGCTTCTTTTCATTTGCTAAAATAACAGTGTTGGATCAACTATTCAACTTTCAAGTAGCAACGACTTTTAAAACCATGTCTCGTATTCTCATTCGTTTATTACTTTATTGACAATAAAAGAAAGCTGTGCTTCTATTTAAATTTTAGCACTTTTCTATCATGTAAAGGGCTCAGACTCCTCAATAAACCGGGCCCAAGTCGTTGATTTGTCACTTTTAAATGAAAAGTAGAGTGGAGATAGGGTTCAAACTTAGCACCACCTACTTTGATATCATGATGAACTACTATTAGTCCCAAAAGCTTAAGTCCATCATTTAACCATTATTCTAATAGAGTCCATTGTTTGACCAGTTTTCCATGTGATCACTGGTTCTTCTATAGTGCATAGCTTTAGTGTGCTAGGTTTTTAGAAACTAGAGCCCCCTTTTTGAGGTTACTGATGCAGTTAAATAGTCTACATTGTTGAGGAGTTGGATGATGCTGAGATAACTGAAACACGACCAAAGTCGGTGAATGTTATTTTCTTGTAGGAATGAAGTTGTTTCATTCTGTTCTGATGGCATTTGAATGATTATATCTAGTTGCAGGAACAGGTCAAATTTTGAGTATTTATTGAAATGCTGTAAATTTGAATATTTTCTAATATTATGATTTCTTCTTTCTTGCAATGATTCCATTTCCAGTGATGATATAAGCTTTTAAGGATTGTTTTGGTAAAGAAAACAGAATAAGGGAAGTGGATTGGATTAACTCCTACAGTCTTACTTTTTCGCACATAAACATCCTAAGTTTGGGAAAAGAATTTAATTACAGTTCACTCAAAGACACAAACACAAAGTAGATTCTGCTTTGCTTTTGATAGTTTCAACTATACATTGCAAAAAAAAAAAAAAAAAAAAAGTTAGGTTAAATGCTCTAAGGACAAATCCATGAACTGCCTTGGATTGCTTGCCTGAAACGTGATAATTTAGAGATAGTATTTTAGTGTCAGATAATATAGTTCTTCATATACAAAGGGGTGGTGTTTGGTTCTTTTGCTTGTATATTTTCTAGCTGTAGTATGTTATTCCACTTTTTTTTCTTGCTTGGATCTGCAGAGGACAGGAATAATTTGGAAAAGTTGACACTTGCTGTCCTATCTCATTTGCCTACTGCAGTATTATATGTTCATGACCTCTCTGGAGAGTGTGGGACCTCACCTTCTGATCAGGTATTATATAATATTTTGGTCCTATTGATTATAATCCTAAAGAACCCAATGTTATGTAATCTATATGGCAAGGTAAAGATGTATTGCAAAAATAGGCTGTTCTTTAAGTTGAGGTTTTTTTTTTTCTTGATAAGTAATAAGATTTATTGATTTTAAAAAAGGGACGCCCTAGTACACAGGAAGTGTACAGGGGTCAAAGAAATCAAGTAAAAAAATTGCAAAAATCTAGAAAATCAAGAAAGGAAGAGTAAGATTGGTTTCACAAAGTACACAGCCAATCTACTAAGGTTCTAAAGAAAAATAACTTTGAGGTCTGAAATGGATCTCTCATTATTTTCAAAGCACCTACTATTTCTTTCCCTCCAAAGACACCGCATGAGACAATGGGGAACGATTATCCATATATGATCATTCCAATGACGACCAAACCGCCCTTGCCAACAAGCTAGGAGCCCCACAACTGACTTTGGCATAACCTAACTCACTCCAAATAAGCCCAAAACCATAGTCCACAAGTCCATGGCAACCGGACAATGAAGGAAAAGATGGTCAATTGATTCACCATTACACTTGCACATATAACACTAATCCAATATCCAAACCTTCCTTTTTCTTAAATTATCAATCGTCAAACATTTCCCCCAAGTTCTTGAGAGGGGATCTTCTGCTTCCATATGCTTTTCCAAGGAAAACATAAATTATTAGAGCCCACTAGCAGACAATAATAAGCATTAACCATCAACCACTTAGTTCTATATGGTTTCCAGCTCATTTTATCCTCCCCAATTCCCTTTACAGAAGTTCCATATATGGTATCCATGAAGCTCAGTTTATATTTACAATCTTGGGAAGAAAAGAGATATATATATATATATATATAGTTTGAATGTTTTAAGCAATTATTGGGCAGGAGTGGCTGGATCAACAATTGTGGCCTGATAGTTGGATTTCAATTTTAACTCTCTTATTCATGCTACATGTGCACAAACATTGAGAGGAAATTTTGACATTTCATTTGATAAAATACTGATTATCCTAAAAGCTTAAGTTGTTAGGAAATGTTAAATTCAATCATTTAACCATAATTCTAACACTTTCCCTCATATACGGCCTGAGACTCCCCTATAATAAGAGAGTTATAACATGTGGGATTTTTAATTTTTTAAATGGGAGGCAAAGTATAGACAAAGTTTGAACTCAGACCACTTGCTTTGATACCGTAATAAATTACCCACTGTCCCAAAAGCTTAAGTTAGGAAATGGTGAATTTGATTATTTAACCATAATTCAAACACATCGATATGTTACATTGTGAATCTTTATTTATTTTTCCCTTTTCTTTCTTTTGTTTTTTTGGGAGACGAGAGGGGAGGGGAGGTTTAAGAAAGAGAATTTTATTGTCATCTTTGTGAAAATTTTGTCTTTTAATGACATTTTTTTTTGGTTTCTTGATGATGGATTCTGTAGTTTGTCATATACAAGGAAATAAAGGAAAGGTTTGGTGGCCATCTGTGGCTTGATGTTGTGTCCAAATGTGATTTGCTGCATAAGTCCCCTGTGGTCTTCATCACGGATGATGATAATCCTGATCATGTTGAACTGGCAAGATACCGGAAATTGGGACCTGATGGAGCTATCCATGTATCTATAATGAGTGAAGCAGGTCTCAACGAGGTAATGATTTTATGAAAATTTACCCATAAAAAAACATTTTTTTGAAAATTTAGGCCCTAAAAATAGTCTTGATCTGATTTCTTATATTTGAATTTGAATTTATGAAGCATTTTCATTTTGCAGAAAAGATCTCTTAATTGCCTTTGGTATTCTATAGGTAGTGCAGAAATGTAAATGTAACACCATTTGTTTCTTATATTTTCTTCTCCATTCATAGGTATCGTGAATTTTTGTGACTATACACAAAGTAACCTGATTTTTATGTGTGCTAGTTTTGCTTAGTTTATGTGTGAATTTATAGAATCATTTACATAGTATAAGATGTGGAGTGCTTTACATTGTGAATCATTGCTTAGTTTATGTATGCTACTTTTCATCTGCTCACTTTTGAAGATGTAGAGTGCACTTCAACTCAATTGCGAGCATTCTTCATTAGTTCTCTTTATGAGTGGTCTTTTGTATTGGGTCTTGCAAATAATGACTTTGTTCATTCCTTTATAGACTCGATCCATATGTAGATATTTTTCCAATTGTAATTCTTTAGGCTACTTCTTGACTATTTTCACGAGGTAGTCTCATCTCAATAAAATTATTTTTACCTATAAAAGAAACAAAGAGGAAAGATTCTATGGTCAAGAGATACTAAAGGGCAAGAGCTCTTGATATCTTGGATCAATAGTTCATAAAGATGGAAAGATTGAAGATGATGTAAATCATAAGGTAAGAGTGGAGTGGATAAAGTGGGGAAGCGCGTTAAAAGTTTGTGTGATCATAGAATATCTATTAAATTAAAGGGAAAATTTTATAGAACCATTATAAGACCAGTTATATTCAATGGTACTGAATGTTGGGTTGTTAGGAAGCAACATATTCATAAATTGAGTGAAGCTGAGATGAGAATGTTAAGATGGGTAAGTGAAAATACAAAAAAAGCTAGGATTCTAAATGAGGAATTTCATTTAAAGATAGGGGTAGCCCTACTGGTGAAAAGATGAGGGAGCGTCGCTTGAGGTGGTTTGGCCATGTTCAGAGGAGAACGATTAATGCACTAGTAAAAATAGTGAGTTGAATCAAGTTGAGTGAAAAAGAAAAAAGAAAAAAGAAAAGAAAAGAAAAAGTAGAGAAAGATAAAAATAACATTAGTACAAGTAATAAAAAAGAACATGTCAAAGTAACAAAGAATATTTGTTGCCAAACTTGATGAATTTGATGAGGATTTATAGTTGAGCCAGAAAATTTTGGGATTGAGGCTTGGTTAATATTGATGTTGTAGTATTTACATAATAACTCTAGAACATTCTTGTTCTAATTTTAACTGTAACCCATGCATCTTGAAACTTTACTTTTGTGTATTTCTTGACTGATTCTTTTTCAACTTTTGGATTCCAATTTTTCCTGGTGACTTTCAATTTAGAACCTTTTTTTTCTCTGCAGTTGAAGGTTAGAGTGCATGAGCTGCTGACTTCGCAGATGGCCAAGATCAAAAGTGAAAAAAGCAACCAAGAAAATCTAGTTATTAGTTGAGATTGATATTCTGAGAATAACATCAACAACCCCAGAAAGGAGTTCAAAGCACACTGTTTAAAATTTGACTATTGCCATGGACAACAAATTGGCTGGATTTCTAATGAGCTGAGGATCAGAGCATCCAGGTTCTTGCCTCTATTAACACTACATCTTCAGATTTTTCTCAGTTCACATGTGATGAGATGTTGCTCATGCTGCACTGTTAATGGGGAGGTGGATTTAAATGTCTTATATTGTAATGTGATAACTTATGCCTATCCTTTGGTAATTGCTATATTTTCATGTTTTCAAGTGTATATAAGTGAACCAATTATTTGCATATTGTTTTTAAAATTTTTTTGGAAGTCCTTTTAACTGTTCAAAATCTCTAGTGAATTGTATAGTTAAGGACAATTTAAAATGAGCTTCCAGAACATATTATTCACAATTAGGCAAATTCATTAATTTATTGTTGCCACTTTCTTAATTATTATTGAAACTAACATGAAAGGAATCAATATTAAAAATGTTTTGTTTTGTTTTGTTCAAATTGTGATAATGGTCCAAAATAAATAAATAAAATTACCCATTCACCTGACCCGAAAAAAAAATTTAATCATTTATGGTTGAAATGCGGCATGCATTGATTATTTTTTGAGATTTCCTTTAATCTGATGTCATTTGTCCTCCTTATCCTTTTACGCTTCACTCTTTTTCAAATTTTTTTAAATTTTTTTAAATTTTTTTTTTGTCTTCGTTTTTTCATTTGTCATTAATTTTCTCTTAGTCTTCTTACAAGAACTCATCTGCAATCGGTTGGTGGCCATTGCTCCGTAAAAAGCTCAATCTTGACAATGATGGTGACTAGTCGAGGAGGATCAGATCTAGATAAGGTCAAGGTTGAGCTTTTGGGCTCGATGTCAGCATTGAACTCCTAGGCTAGATCTCAATGTTTGGTCGAGCTCCAACTCCACGGCACACCATTAATTAATTGCTCATCACCCAAAGAGGTCAGGTTGAGTGTTGATTTGTGTTCTTTGGTGTTTTGCTTTTTTGGGATTCATTGGGTTATGCCACATAAAGTTACTGAGTTGTTTTGAGTCTTGGCAGGGTAAGTTCAGGCGACATTACAATATAGACTTTTCGAGGTTTATGCTGCATTATTTGATGTGGTGTATTTGGTGTGAAAGGAATGCTAGAAGTTTTGACGGATGTGAACGGTCTATGCTAGAGATTAAGTCTTTTTTCTTGCATACTCTTCTTGAATGGAGTGTGGCTATGTCTCATTTTTCTTTTCTTTTTTCCCCTTCTTATATTACTTGATCGTTGTAATTTTGGTTCTTGGCTTTCGCCCCCAGTGTACATCTTCAATGTATTCGGGTTGGCTATTTTATTAATAATATTTTATGTTATTTATCAAAAAAGGTTAAGTATCGAGTTGAGCCTCAATCCGAGCCTAACTGACTTACAATCACTAAATTTGCAGATTACCTTAGCCAGACCTTCCTTTTTTGTTCAATAGATAACCAAGCTTTATGTTTGCATTGTGCCTATGTTTCCTACATGAGTTAAGCATTCGATCTAGTGCCAATTGTGCACAGGGCAGGACACTAAGCTAACATATGGCCATTTAAGTGTCCATGTCTCTTCTAGTGCACAATAGCATTGGATGTAAATTGCGTCTGATTTGTTCCCAAGATTAATATATTTGTACCCTAATTTTCTAGATTACTTAACTTCCCCGCCTACTCACCCCCCCCCTCTCTTCGTGCTAAATTTAGAATAGATGGAAATGCTATTTGAATGTAGGTTCTCCTTTAATGAGAAGGGGTGGGTAAACAATTCCTACTTACTGATTTACCTGGGCTCTCCTTTGTACCTAATCATAAAACAGCTAAGTTCAAATACTTGGTGGAAGCTAAATTGAGTGGGTAGAGGAGAAATCGTGGGCAGGCAGGAGCACCCTTATAAAGTCAGTTGCTGAAGACTCACCTCCTTATGGTATGTCATTTTTCCACATCCCAATCAAGTTTGCTTAAAGCATGACATTATGTGGATTCAAGTGGAATACAAGGCAAGTTTGTGGCCTTTACGCCAATTCCCAATTAGACTTGATTTTATGGAGATTTTTTCTCTTTGCACGGATCCTAGTACATGACTAACTCCTAGCAACTTGAAGCTTGTTGTTGGATGCAAAGTTCTTAAATACACTTGAAGAAGAGAAAGCAACTTGGTCACAAAACCCTAAGGCGCATAAGAATGCAGTAACTTCACAATAAGTGTATAGATTCTCTGTGGGAGTCTCGCAGTGTGATGACGGTTATAAAATAATCATTTTATATCATCTAATAGGTTGGAGAATGAAACCCTAGAAAGCCAAGTCATTATGGGCAAAAAATCAAACCTAAAAATTCTGGATTTTGAAGCTCAATAATTCGAGAGGTATCGAGGTTCATTAATTCTCGATAGCAGCTTGTATCAAGCTAGGTGTCGAGCAAACGGATTTCAGCTTTTTTAGACTTGTTTCTTTGTGCAGTCTTCATGTCCTTAATAATACTACTTGTAAAGTTTATCAAACATACTTCATGATATTCTTGAGTCCATTTACAAACTACCGAAATACAGGTAAAGTGCATTTTGTTAAAAGATATGCCAACGACATAAAAATATAACCTTAACACTGTTTTTTGGTTCATACTCAAGCCATCTTTGAAGAAACACTCAACATGAATGACATACGTTTTGCCTTAGTCCCTCAAGGTTAATTAAGTAGCTACAATGTTTGTATCAAGTGATGATTTTCAATCAACTTAAATGTTTTGAATAATGTGTTTTTTTTTTTTTTTTTGATAAATAACAAAATATCATTAAACAAAAAGACCTAGTTACACCGAGAGTGTACATGGATAGGAGTACATCAAAATCGTGAATTACAATGAGCAAGCATAACAAAAAGATTAGAGCATGGAAAAAAAAAAAACCTTCACCAATCAAACAAAGAGTGGAGGAGGAGATTTAATCTCAAGAATCGATTGTTTCGTTCCCTTGAAGCATCTAATGTTCCTTTCCCGCCAAAGACACCATAATACACAATGTGAGACAGTCCTCTACAAGTCTATATTGCAATGTCTGCCAAATGGGCCCTGCCAAGATGTGAATAAATTTGCAACACTTTGAGGCATAACGCAGATCACACCAAAAAGGACCCAAACCATAGACCATAGCTCGAAAGCAAAGGGACAATGAAGAAGAAGATGGTTTACCGATTCCCCACTTTTTTTACACATATAATACCAATCCATGACAGGGACACCCTTATTCCATAATCTATCAAGGGTCAAAATCTTGCCTAAGGTGGCAGTCCATGAAAGAAAGCAACTCTAGGAGGGATCTTTGAGCGTCACATAGGTTCCCAAAGAAAAAGAGTATCAGGGGTCGAAAAGAGGGATAAGTAGTATTCACTAACCTTAAATTCCTTGTTCTTTGTCGACTTCCAATAAAGTTTGTCATGCCCCTCACCAGTAAAAGTCATAGAATGAATAAGGTTCCAAAAAATATCAAATTGTTCCATCTCCTAATCTTAGGGCTCTCTATAGAATCGAAGATCCCAGTGAAGTCTCTGATTAGGAAAAGACATGACATCCGCAAGATAGAAATCCTTGTTACAACTAAAGCTGTAGAGTTCTGGAAATGTCTCTCGAAGAGTACAACCCCCATACCACAAATGATGCCAAAATTTAATTCTATTAATATTGCCAACTTTGAAGATGATGGATTTAAAGAAAGCAAGCCAGCCTTGTCTTATGGTTCTCCAAAGACTAACACCATAAGTAGCTGTTACTTCTTTTGTACACCACCCTCCCCAAATATTCCTATACTTGATCTCAATAACTCACCGCCAAAGGTGACTTGTCTCCATACCGTACCTCCATAGCCATTTACTTAGCAGAGCTTGGTTGAATTTTCTCAAATTTCGCACACCCAACCCATTAGACTTCAAAGGGCTACACACATGAGCCCAATTGACCAGATTAAATTTATGGGACTCATCAATACCACCCCACAAAAAATCTCGTTGGAGCTTCTCAATGCGATTTGCTATATCAACCGGAATAGGAAAGAGAGATAGGTAATAAGTAGGCAAGGTTGCTTTTAAGTAAAATAATCTTACCACCTTTTGATAGATATAAACACTTCTAACTCACTAGTCTTCGCTCAATTTTTTCAAGAATAGGGTTCCAAATTGCCATGTCCTTAAATTTAGCTCCCAATGGAAGCCCTAAATCTGAATTATTCTAATATCACTCACACATACACAATTAAAATGTTGCAAAATGGGCATCATTTAAGATAAATTTTATAGTTGCAGAATTCTTTTGTCTTGTTTTTTATTTTGTTCATGGTGTAGTGACAAAATTATCAAGTTAAGCAAACCATAGATGTTATAGAAAAGAAAGCAAAACCAAAATAGTGTTTGTTTGAAGCAATTTCCAACGTTACCTCTAGCATATACCATATTTATTGTGTATTGCTGCAATTTACAATATGAGCACATGAAAAATAGTTTGTTGCTTCTGCATTAACTGTTGCCTACAGCAAAACACTCTGCTATTTTATCAAACAATTTGCGTGCATGTAACTAAAAGGCAATTACGCCAAAACCAAAATTATAAAGTAAAAATTAAAGAGATCAAAGTAATAAAGCAAAAATTTTAGAGACTGCCAGAGAAAGGGTTTTTTTTTTTTTTTTAGAGATTATATACCCACCTTTTAGTGGAAGAATTACCTTATGATTCAATTTGGGATCCAAAGCACAGCTCTGAAAAGAAGATATAACGGTTGAAGCAAATTGGCATCAATGGAGCAAGAAAGGGTAGAGGTATCTAATGGGATTTGGGTTATTATCCAAAGAACTATTGCATTGATTTATTTTCCTCGGTGTCCAGCAAGCTCTAAGGGCTATATATATATATATATATATATATTAATTTCAAAAGAAATACATTAGTTTGCATTAAATTTAAAGGGGAACTAAAGAGTTAAGAAAGAGAAAGAGAAAGAGGTGAACTAGATTTTGCTGAAGCAAGAAGTAATGTGTGTCTTTTTAATTTCTAAAAGGATGTTGGAATTTATTTTTCAAGTGAAGGTGATTTGGAAGGTCAAATGCAATAATTTCTCTAATAGAGCTCAAATAGAGCGCCATATGACAAGACCTCATGCTCTACATGAGGCCTCTGCTTATATATATATATATTGTGGGGCCCGTGGGCCTGAGAGCCCCAGCCCACTTTTAGGCTGGCCCAAGGCCCATGCCGAGGAGGGACGGTTGTCCCAGGCCGGCGTCTATGGGCTTCAGCCCTTACTAGGCCCGCGTCGAGGACACCCCTTCCTCGGCACTCCTAGTCCAAACTCCAGGTGGTCCCATCCACACTTAATGCATTTACCTAACTCCCCTAGCAGCATTAATGCTGATAGGACCTCTGAGCGGCACAACCTGGGGGGACTCCTCGGCCGTCCGAGGAGCAACCCCAAGCCAAGAAGAAGAAGAACGGGAAAAGCCTCCTCGAAGGAAGGACGCCGGAGAACCGGTGGCAAGCCTGTTAGCGCCAAACCCTTCGTCCCACTCTCTAAATAAATGTATTGTTGGGGGATTTACGACAAAACGAGCCCCTACAATTGGCGCCGTTTGTGGGAAGGGTTAGTGCGCCGACCGGCGCAACCGGCGATCGTTCTAAACAGTCACTTCGCAAAAAAATAAATAAGTACAGTCGCAGCAAAATGAAAGATTCAACAGCAAAAAAAAAAAAGGGAGAAAAGAGAAAAGAGTCTGATATTATTTCATGAAAAAGAAAGTTACAAAATACAATCAGAGGCTCAGGCAGGCTTGTTTTACAAGCTTTATTACAAGCTAATCCTACAATCGGAGGCTCAGGCGGTCCGATTCTACAACTAGCTAGAGGGAGGGGGACGTGTCAACCCGTGCTTTTATTGGCATCAGGAGAATGGGAGAACTTGACAATGAAAGCGGGGAAGGGGGCTGAGGCTGGCTCACTTCAAGGCGGAAGCTTGAACAAAGTGAGGAGCAGATGCAGGGGCACCGGAATGTCCTCCCCCGTGATGTTCCCTTGATGCTTTCCAATCCGCCCGAGCGCTGGCCGTTGGAGACGGCAACACTCAGGCGCCAGCCATGACATGAGTTCGCGTGTCTCCTCCACCGGAGGTGCGCCCCGAGGAGAGACGTTAGGTACTTCAACAACGTCCCACCTGGCCACCGCATACGGCACTGCCAGGGTTACGCCCGGACTCTGCCGCGCCGGAAGCCCAGTGGGGGCTGCGGCCACAGCGGCCCTCGATCCCATATCTCCCAACTTTGGTCACAATCCTGGCGGTGGTGTTAAAGGGGCTCAGAGAGGCGGAAGGACATATTTCTGGTTGTGGTGGAAGGTCCATGGAATGAGGAGAAACCATCCCCCCAGAAGGCCTTATATAGAGGAGGAGGGTTGGTGAGAATTAATTCACGCAAAATTCGAAAAGTGAGTTACCGAAGCGGCGGACAATAATGAAGCCACCAAATTCCAAGGGGGCCGCAGACCGTTGTACTTCTGTTGATTCACGAGACCATTAATAAAGGCGCGTCTCGCGCACCGAAGCGTCAGGCGCAGAACACGAACAGCCAAGAGACGCTTCCCAGATAGAAGATGGGGACTCGAGCTGGAGGCGAGATCAACGCCACGTGTAAAATCACTGTCCGACCGAAGGAGGAATCGTCCCCAAGAATCGTCCGAGGACAAACCCCTACTTATAGAAGAGTGAAAGTGTTAGACAGAACCAAGGCTCTGCATGGCCCTCGGACTCAGGCCTATGGGAAAATTAGCCACTTATCTTGAAGGCAGCACCTGTGCCTAGGTCTTGCATGGTCCTCGGACCCAAGCCTACGGAGAGCTAGCCACTTATCTTGAAGGCAGCACCTGTGCCTAGGTCTTGCATGGTCCTCGGACCCAAGCCTACGGAGAGCTAGCCACTTATCTTGAAGGCAGCACCTGTGCCTAGGTCTTGCATGGTCCCCGGACCCAAGCCTACGGAGAGCTAGCCACCTATCTTGAAGGCAGCACCTGTGCCTAGGTCTTGCATGGTCCTCGGACCCAAGCCTACGGAGAGCTAGCCACTTTCTTGAAGGCAACAACAGAATCTTCCATAGGAGACTAACTACTTACCGAAGAATTGAAGCGCCGAGCTGACTATTTGGGGAAGAGCCAACCAGCGGAAGGCCCTCTGGGGTATGAGGGCCGTGGATATCAAAACCCTCCTCCCCGTCCGAGGGAACGTGCAGCAGGATTTTGAGGGGCTATTGTGGGGCCCGTGGGCCTGGGAACCCCAGCCCACTTTTAGGCTGGCCCAAGGCCCATGCCGAGGAGGGACGGTTGTCCCAGGCCGGCGTCTATGGGCTTCAGCCCTTACTAGGCCCGCGCCGAGGACACCCCTTCCTCGGCACTCCTAGTCCAAACTCCAGGTGGTCCCATCCACACTTAATGCATTTACCTAACTCCCCTAGCAGCATTAATGCTGATAGGACCTCTGAGCGGCACAACCTGGGGGGACTCCTCGGCCGTCCGAGGAGCAACCCCAAGCCAAGAAGAAGAAGAACGGGAAAAGCCTCCTCGAAGGAAGGACGCCGGAGAACCGGTGGCAAGCCTGTTAGCGCCAAACCCTTCGTCCCACTCTCTAAATAAATGTATTGTTGGGGGATTTACGACAAAACGAGCCCCTACATATATATATATTGATGATTGATTGATTGCTAGGTAAACCTTTCTCCCTTTGATTTTGAATGTTAATCTTGAAGTGGGTTTCATGTTAGTACTGAGATATATGGATTTTTTTTAATTAAAAAAAATAAGGATTATAAGAAAAATGTTGTCATAAAGATCATATTTGTAAATTGGCATATTCAGGAACAAAACGTAGTTTACTTATTGTGGGGCCCGTGGGCCTGGGAGCCCCAGCCCACTTTTAGGCTGGCCCAAGGCCCATGCCGAGGAGGGACGGTTGTCCCAGGCCGGCGTCTATGGGCTTCAGCCCTTACTAGGCCCGCACCGAGGACACCCCTTCCTCGGCACTCCTAGTCCAAACTCCAGGTGGTCCCATCCACACTTAATGCATTTACCTAACTCCCCTAGCAGCATTAATGCTGATAGGACCTCTGAGCGGCACAACCTGGGGGGCGGCGCCCCACAGTAAGGTGGGGAGCAGAGCGGATGGGACAGGTTCTAAAGCAAGGAGCCTGGATGATTGACAGCCGTAAGGCCAAGATCAACCGAAGGAGACTTATATAAGGGAAAGTACCCCTCTTGAGAAAGGGGGGACTCCTCGGCCGTCCGAGGAGCAACCCCAAGCCAAGAAGAAGAAGAACGGGAAAAGCCTTCGTCCCACTCTCTAAATAAATGTATTGTTGGGGGATTTACGACAAAACGAGCCCCTACATATATATATATTGATGATTGATTGATTGATAGGTAAACCTTTCTCCCTTTGATTTTGAATGTTAATCTTGAAGTGGGTTTCATGTTAGTACTGAGATATATGGATTTTTTTTAATTAAAAAAAATAAGGATTATAAGAAAAATGTTGTCATAAAGATCATATTTGTAAATTGGCATATTCAGGAACAAAACGTAGTTTACTTATTGTGGGGCCCGTGGGCCTGGGAGCCCCAGCCCACTTTTAGGCTGGCCCAAGGCCCATGCCGAGGAGGGACGGTTGTCCCAGGCCGGCGTCTATGGGCTTCAGCCCTTACTAGGCCCGCGCCGAGGACACCCCTTCCTCGGCACTCCTAGTCCAAACACTTAATGCATTTACCTAACTCCCCTAGCAGCATTAATGCTGATAGGACCTCTGAGCGGTACAACCTGGGGGGCTGCGACCCACAGTAAGGTGGGGAGCAGAGCGGATGGGACAGGTTCTAAAGCAAAGGGCCTGGATGATTGACAGCCGTAAGGCCAAGATCAACCGAAGGAGACTTATATAAGGGAAAGTACCCCTCTTGAGAAAGGGGGGACTCCTCGGCCGTCCGAGGAGCAACCCCAAGCCAAGAAGAAGAAGAACGGGAAAAGCCTCCTCGAAGGAAGGACGCCGGAGAACCGGTGGCAAGCCTGTTAGCGCCAAACCCTTCGTCCCACTCTCTAAATAAATGTATTGTTGGGGGATTTACGACAAAACGAGCCCCTACACTTATATTTTAGTCTTAGATTCTAGTGTATTCAATAAGACCATGAAGTGGTTTAACAAGTGGCATTATTGAAGACACAATAATACTCAAGAAACTCCACAAGAAAAGCTGAAATTGTAGATTTCGACACCTACTCGATACTTGTTGATCTATCGAGCCTAGAGTAAGTTTAATTCTAAATTTAGTTTTTAGCCCATGATGACTTGGCGAAAACTAAATTGAGGCTTTTTATGTATATTTTATATAAGACTTTTTTAAAAAAAATTAAATATTAGTTAAACTCTATTCTCTTGTTTTAAATACTAAATTACTAACTAACTACATAGATTTTTTTTTTTTAATAGAAAGTTTATAGAAACAAATGCATTGACAAAACTTTTCACACCTGTTAGAGCATTAGCATCTCGTTTCTAAAAAATATCTTATTTTACCATCTCAAAAGTTACTTTATCTATTATACCATACCATTTTACAATATACCTAGCATCGATCAATTTTTATTTTACCATACAACACATTAAAATAAAATATCTACACAATAAAATAATATAACCCAATACCGAAATAAAAACCCAAAACCCAATAAAATATATATTTTTTAAAATACCATCTTGCTACAGTACCATCATATGGTACTGTAACTCAATTGTAAAATTTTTTTAAATTAAAAGTGTGGGTAATGCAAGATTTATGGGGTTTGATGCAAAATTTTAGCATATTTAGAGTTTTAGCATGCCAGATACTGATGCTCTTAATGTGGTAGATTGATAGTGGTAAGTAAAAATGTGATGTTAGTGGTGGACTTAAGATAAGAACTAACAAAAGTTTTCCAACTCAACAGTTGTGAAAAATGCTGTGAAATTTTTTTGTATTGCTTTTTTTATTTTTTATTTTTAGAAGTGTTACATTCACAATATTTCCATAACAAATTTTAGGTATTAAGGGAAAATTATTAGGTAC
Organism: Quercus aquifolioides; assembly: GCA_019022515.1. Taxonomy (NCBI): domain Eukaryota; kingdom Viridiplantae; phylum Streptophyta; class Magnoliopsida; order Fagales; family Fagaceae; genus Quercus; species Quercus aquifolioides. The sequence continues at coordinate 28,081,871 of CM032333.1, read as the reverse complement.
TACCAGAGTACCATAAATGCGTACTCCCCCCTCTCACATAAATGGTGGGTCCTACCATGAATTTAATTAGTGGGACCCACCATTCATGTGAGAGGAGGGAGTACGCATTTATGGTACTCCAAGAGTACACAATAATTTCCCGATATTGTTGTTACTAGTTCTAATTTGAATCCACCACTTAATTTAATTTTTTGCTTACCAATAACAATTAGTAACAATCTATCACTTAAGATTTGTTGTGAAAAATAACGTAGTATTTTTTTCTCTCTTTCTTTCTTTCTTTCTTTCTTTTTTTTTTTTTTTTTTTTATTTGATAAAAAAATAGTAATTTATTTATTGGCTAATAAGAGCATCTCCAGCAGATTAGCCAAAATTTTGTACTGTTTGGCTAATGAACAGTGACATTTAGCTTTTGCCTACTCACTTTTTCAAATACACTTCCAACAGATTCTCTATCCTATTCTCTATCTCATTTAAATATTATTTTTTCATTCATTATTTATTATTTTTTTAACAACTACACATCTTCCAACATTTTTTTATACACCACATCATTATTATAATGCAAAATAAGAATTTGAAGAATGAATAGTAGCCCATCAGACTTGATGGGCTACTGTTCATAAGCCAAAAAAAAAAAACCCATTTGCCGAAGCTGCTGGAGCAGCTACAGTACACCATATTCTCCAAATTTTGCCTAATAGACCCGGATGCCCAAGCCACTGGAGATGCTCTAATTGGGTTTAATTAATACTATTACAATAAATAGAAGAGTAATAGCTGCATTCCAGCCAGCATACCTTTTCTGAGCCAAGAATTTGTACATCCTTGAGTTGCAAACCATTCATACATTTTTTCTCGTTTTTGGATAGCCAAAAAAAAAAAAAAAAGAGAGCTAAAGATCAGTAATCAATGCCAGGTGAAGCTGGAACCTAAAGGGCTATTGGGTTTCGATCTACGTCCCTCGCTTTTATTTCATCGAAAGGATCAAGTGGCTTTTGATCACGAAATGTCTCTATCCCTCTCTCCGGTTGCTTAGATGCTACTATGGCTACACCTGTAACAACTAAAAAGGGCCATTTTTTGAAGGTTTGGAGAGGCTCACGTATTTCTACCTATCTCTATGAATATGAAGGAATTTGACAAAGAGATGAGTTACTGTTAACTTAATTTGAAATAGAATGGAAAACCTAACACCCTGTGGACTTTGTTCTAAGTTTTTCTTGATTAAAATGAGTTATAATTTTAATGTAAGTGTTTTTTTTTATGTTTATATTAATTTTTTCGAATTTTATTATGGCCAAATCCTATTGTTCTAAGCCTTGTCTTATTTTATGGCATCCCTTATTTCATTAATGATATATTTTTTTATTGGTAAAAATACAATTTTGATCTATACATTTTGAGAGCAATTAATTTGGTCCATATTATTTTTAACTTGCAGTCAATTTGGTCCCTACTGTTAACTCACTAACAAAAAATGCATAATGTTGCCCATTCGTGGCTATTAAATAATAAAAAATACAATTAATCACCATTAAAAAATCCATGTCAACAATTTTTTTTAGAAAGTTTCAACCTATTAATTGAAACCCACCCAGGTCAACAATTTTTTTTTTTTTATAAAAAAAAGCCACCTCCGAAAATATAATAAAAACTTTTGAAATGGTGAATTAAAAAAAATTCCCCAACTTTTGTTGGTGTTCTTTTAGCAACTAAACACAAACCAGTAGACGTATATCAAGCATGAAACAACAACAACATCATCAACAAGGAAGATTAGATTTGGGCAGGCTTAAGGTCGAGGTGGCTCTCTTCCTCTCTTTATCTCTATGCTCAAAAGCCAAATAGAAGATGAAAATAAAGAAGATAATGACGTCATAACAAATCTCATTCCCAATCCTGTCTCTCCAGTTAGTCTGTTTGAATCAATCTTAATTAATTCCTTGGCACCCAACAGTGTCTAAATACAATGAAATCGGACGCTTAATTAATTGTCCATTCTCCCCGTCATTTCCAACAACAAAAGAAATCCCCAATCCTCTTACCTTTATTGTTGCTGTTTTATGCTTGATATGGATGTCTTGGTTTGTGTTTTGTTGCCAAGAAACACCTAGTTGGAGAATTTTTTTAATTTACCCTTTATTTTCTGAGGTGATTTTTTTTTTTTTTTTTTTTTTTGACATGGATTTTTTAATAGCAATTAAATTTCTTTTCTTTTCTTTTTTAGCAACATGTGCAACGTATGCACACTGTTTGCTACATAGACATTTTCCGTTATTGGGTTAGCGGTAAAAACCAAATTGATTGTATATTGAAAATAACAAAACCAAATTAACATGTAAGAACTAAACTGATTGCAAACCTAAAATATAATGACCAAAATAGTATTTTCGCATTTTTTATTGTTATAATAATTAAAAGAAGTGTTATGTCCACAATATTTTCACACCACTTTCACAGCAAATCCTAAATAATAAATTGTTATTGATTCTGTAGGGACTGGATCTGAGCACTATTGCTTTTGAATGATTAGACTCAGACCCAACTAGCCCAATACAATGAATTTGTAGAGAGTGGGACAAAGAACTAAACTTTAGTGCATGGACAACGGTCAATATGATGTTCATAACAATCAAACATAGATGAACTGAGATTATCTAAGAAAGTTTTTCCTCGGCTCAATCCGAGGAGCTTTGTAGTAATAATTATTGAATGAGAATGGTTGCATGAATCCTTTTTTTTTTCTTTCTCTAGGATCTGTTTTTCCTATTATATAGTCCTCTTTCGACGATCTTTGCCTTCCACTTGTTGATCATCCAAGCCTATACCTGACTACCTGTCCCATCAGCCACCTTATCAAACCTCCTGTGAGTTGCAGCAACCAAGACAACACTGTTCAGAGGTCATTTCTCCATTAATGCGGTTATAACATTAGTTGTGCGCATTTAATGTGGAGGTGACAGTTTCTCCTTGAATTGCTCCTCCACCATACTTTCATGGATGACCCATCATACTTGTCTTTTTCTTGGGGTGCTTAGGGAGGCCGCCTTTGGTGGCGTGCTACTCTTCCTTTCTGTGGTCTCGAATGGCCGAGGACAGGATCGTCATCGGCGATATTTCTTGGCAACTTGGGCTTTCTACGCTCATCCTCGGACGATTCTTCATCCTCGGCACGGGCCTTGGGCTTAATGTAAGGTGGGCTGGGGTCGCCGGATTCTTAGGCTCCACAGATTCTAATTTGAATCCACCACTTAAATTATTTTTTACCCTACTAAAAGTAAAAACAACTAGTGACAACTCGTCACTTTAGGATTTATTGTAAAAATCTTATGTACATTGCATTTGGGATTAGGCCACCTTTCTATTTGTTTTCTTATTTTTTTTTCCTCTCTATTAGGTTGTTTTCCTTATGATCTATTATAATTTTTTTTTCCACAATTTTGAGTATAGAGAGGAACAGAATGTGAAAACTTTGCATCCTTTTGGCACTAAAAGCATTCACATAAGCTCATCGTGCAAATATTTTTTTGTCTATTTTAGCATAAAAACTTAATTTTTCTATCTTACATACTCACTTTTCAAAAAAACCTCACTTCAAATTATCTATTTTACACTACATTTCATTTAAATGTCATTTTTTTTTCTTGATTTTAAAATTTTTTTATTTATTTCTTCACACACAATAATCACCATCCACTCTCTTCCTTCATCCTTGGGACATGTAAAGAAAGAACAAAGAACAAAATGTAAAATAAATAATGGCATGTAAATTTACATGGTTACTATATCAACTACGTATTTTTACACAACTTTGCATGACATATTATTTGGAAATTTTGGGCTTAATTGGCTAAATGTGGTACTTTTTCTTTTATACAACCATTGATGCTAGTGATCTACAACAAAATAGGACAGAATGTGAATTTAACTTTCAATTTAAATTTGGATTTTGAAGAATGAAGACAGTAATTTCAAAATATACTAGTGCTAATAAATCAAGCTCCTGAGGTAGTTCTCGATTTGGTGCAACACCGTCCCTAATAACTTGCCTATGTTTCCCATGAGAGTTAAGCCCTCAATCCAGCGCTCATGTGTATTGGACAGGACACTAGGTTGACATGTGGCCATTATAAGACACTTGTGCCCATGTATCACTAGTGCACAAGAGCATTGGAGGTAAGGCGAGTCTTTACACAAATGATTTGTTCCCACGATTAATATATTTGAACCTAGCTTTTTCAGGTCACTTTACTTTAGAGTTTTTCCCTCCTTAAATTTACAATTAATGGGAAGGAGATTTGAACATAAGTTCTCCTTTAAGGAGATCAGCCATTGAATCACAAGTCTCTTGGAAATTTATTTGCTTCCGCTAATAGAGTATTTATCAGCCTTTAAAACCTGTTTCAACCGAATAAAAGCCTCTTCAAGAGTCCCTCATAAACTTAAAGAAACCACAGAAATGGGCTGTTGCAAGAAGCTTACAAAAAGAAATTAAAATTACTTTCCAATATTTCTCCTATTCGTTGAATTTGATAACTGTAGATCCTAGTTATCAATAAGTTCTGTGAGGAAGTAAACGAGAAGTTAGAAAAACATCAAAGGTAAGATCAGGTAATCCTAAACATAATGGGAAAACAGCATTGTGAAGACTATACTAGTTTAGAAAAAAAGACTATACGAAAGCCCATGTTAAGGGTATATCTGAAAAATGAAAATAGCTCACTTAGAATTGGCATGTGGCCCAAATCAGGAGTCATATACTAACACTTTTACAAGTTAAACAAATATATAACTTACTTAATTGATGCTGATGATCTGTTGTTTTGTTGGATTAAAAGAGCAGAAATTGAAGCTTTAATGGCATGTTAAGATAACTTTTGCAGTTGGTCTGGGCAGAAATTCAGTAAAGAGGATTTTTTTTTTTTGGGTGTGCATGTCTAAAAATGTGAGCAAGAGCACTGAGATAACTGAGGAATGGGTAACAGTTCCTACTGATTTAAAATACTTGGGCTCTCCTTTGTTTCAATCTAATCACAAAACTGCTAAGTTTAAATAATTAGAGGAAAAGATGGAAGCTAAATTGAGTGGGTGGACGAGAAACAGTCTCTATTGGGCAGGCAGTAGCACCTTTATCAAGTCATTTGCACAAGACTCACCTCCTTTCTTCTATGTCATTTTTCAACATTCCCATTCAAGTTTGCTCTAAGCTTGACAGTTTAGTAGGTAGATTCTGGTCGAATACAAGGCACTTCGTGGCCCTCAAAGCTCGGGACAAAATATGCCAGCCTAAATGTTAGATTTTAGACCTCAGTTGATTGATTCTTTCATGGCCAATTTCATTGTTTTTTTGTATTTATATTTGTTAGGGAAAACCACACCAACCACAGTTGAGGTATAAGAAATCGCACTCTCTTAAGATATATTTACTCTTGGCTTATTGATAAAATAATCATTTTGTCCATGCAAACTTTGACTGAGAATTCTAAGGTATGATTGGCCACTTATTTTAAATGGTTTCAGCCATAATTATTGGTTTTGATGGTCATAAGGTCCTCTAACCGAAATTAAGTAAAATCATGCCTCGAACTAGAAATACAAATAAGGAGATATAGTTACGCGTGAGGAAGAAATTAAGCACCCCACAACATCTATCAAAAGAGGGTACCTAATTCTCACTATCCTGTGTAGTGTAGTTCAATGTTTTCTTTTCTTTCTTTTTTGGATAAGTAAGAAAAGCGTTTATCTGAAATAAAGTAATTACATAGCATTCTTTGTACACAAGCAGCGTACTCAAACACCTACAAGAGCATAACCTACAAGGATAAGCTTAACTAACCAGTTCAGCATAAGAATGACTACTCCAATTATGCAAGGTGCGGAGCAAGATAAGTGTTGTTAAATGTAAAAGAAATAAAAGCATTCAGTTTAGTTTTGGGAATGCGTCCCATGATACCAAGCATGCATCAAGAGTAATATGGATGGATCTGGGATAATATCAGTGGTTTTGTTTTGATTGGGGGTGGGATGGAATAAAAAAAAGTGTTTTTGTTTATAGCTGTTTGAAAATATTGAGTCATCAAAGAATTAGGGTTAGAATGTACCTAGAATTCCAATGTAACTTAGAGTATGTACACATTTTATTTCTCTGCTCATCGTCTAGATCTCACAATACTGTATTACTCCTTTACGTTGTTTTGTGGCAAAGATTTGACAACATATCAACTTATTTTCCAATAAAAAACTAGACAAAGTTTTGTGTTTGGTGTGTATCAACACATCAGTAGAGTTCCACATTTATGTACACAACACACCAACAGCACTCTGTTTCTGGTGCTATAGCATGTGCTAGCAACATTCTGAGTGGATGGGTGTCATGCACGCCGAGATGCAAACATGGGGGACATATGTGGAATGGTATTCTCTATAAGTTTTTTGGCATTATTGTAGAATTTGTCTTGAGCATATAAACGAGCCACGCTGTGAGGAATTCCTTACCTAATCCATTGTTCAACTTCATAGGTTTGGATTAGCATTGCAGAAATGTGTTGTTTGCTCAAGGAATTGTGAAGGATTATGATAAGGATAAGGGCCAGGCCAGGTGTGATATAAAAGCAGATTAAATGAAGGCATATGACTCGGTAATTTAGTCTATAGTGTTTTGTTGCTGTTGGGGCTCCACCAATGTTTGTGCCATGGGTCTGGACATGCCTTACTACCCCTACATTCCAGTGGGTTGTTAATGGTAGCCTAGCTGGCTATTTTTGACAAAATAAAAAAGATGGGATTAAGACAGAAGGATCATTTGTCTGCCTATATAAGTTGGCAATGGAAGTATTTTCTAGATTGACACAATATGCTATAAATGATGCGAAGTCCTTCAAATATCCTCCTAAATGTGCAAGTTTTCATCTCATTCATCTAGATTTTGCAGATGACCTATTGTTTTGCTCTGCTGATCTAGGAACTATTAACCCTATCAGGAAGGTATTACAATTTATAAGACTTGGACTTATTAGGACTTCTTGCTAATCCAAGAAAGAGTGAAATATTTGACGCAGGGGATCCCCAAGCTATTTAAAATCAGATTCTTAGCCAATGAGGTACCTGGCTGTTCCCTTAATCCCAAGTAAGTTGTTTGCTGAAACCATTGCTAAATTAAATCACATCTAGAATTAATTCTTGGACTTTAAAGAACCTGTCCTTTGCTAGAAGGCTATTATCCTCAATCTTATGTAGCATTTGAGTCTACTTGACAAGCCTTTTTGTCCTCCCCAAGAAGGTTATCACTATGATAGAGCAGAAACTTAATTGTTATTGTGTAATGGTGTAAGGGCTAAGGTGAAGGGATTTAGGCCTTGAAAAGATAGAGGATTGGAAAGAGGCAGTCATTGTAAAGCATATGTGGAACCTCTTTGTCCAAGTTGATTCCATTATGGTAGCTTGGGGTTAGGGAGAAACTGTAGAAAGGAAAGAGTGTCTGGAGTGTAAAAGTTCCACAAAATAGCACATGGGGATAAAGAAAATTGCTTAAACTAAGAATTAAAGCAAGATCTTTCTTAAGGTTTGCAGTGGGAGATGGGAGTAGAATTTCTTGGTGGTTGGATTGGCAGCATCCTAATGGAGTTCTTTACTCCAGATATGGATATACGGCAGTCTATGATACTGCTAATAATATTGAAGCTACGTTGTCGTGTCTTGGAAGATAAAAACTGGACATGGTGGCCAGTAAGATATGAGGATCTAGAAGCTATACAGAGTAAACTATCTTTGGTAAATTGGGAGTAAGGCTGCCAACCATAATCTCTCCTAGAACCCACAAAAAGCGAGAGCTTTGTGTATAGAATACAACCTTTTTATTTTTATTTTTTATAAAGCATTTTGTTTTTTTATAAAAAAATTCAATGAGTATGAGATATTTCTATATGACCAAAATTATTGGCCTTCTTCTACGCGGGAACCATAGACAATTTCCTAAGTTGGCTAAAGGTAGAGTCAGCCTTGTCCTAACACTTTCACCAATTAACATTAACCAAAGCTTTAAAAAAAATTCAAAATGTCATCCACCATGGATCTCTGATCCCATTTTTCATAGCAAGAATCACCCCCGAATTTGAATTGACGCCACCGTACATTTCATGACGGTTTTTTGAAACAACCAGTAGAATAATATCACAATAATCTATGCTATTCAATAAATTTTTTTATTTTATAATTCAATATTACAACGGGGGAGGGGATTTGAACCCTGGATGTTTCCAGTGAAAACACCCGAAGGTGCTAACCAGTTGAGTTACAAGTCAAGTCTCATGGCAATCTATTCTATTCAATAACAATATGTAATGTAGGTGCAGGACAGTCATACCTTAATGCGGATTGTCAATTTACATTATTAAACATGAGATAATTAATTTTATTGATGCCAATATCGGATATGGACTCAATGGGCTGCTCATCACCATCCACTGAAGGAACAGAGCTCAATGGTTCTCTACTGAATTCATCTGGAGATGTGACAAGCACAAGATTAACACAGAGTTCAAAGATACACACACACACAGTTTCCAATCTTCCTAAACTTCAATAAGATCTTAAAATGCATCATAATGGAGGCCAGTTTAAGGCTTACCAAAAATTATGTTTAAGGAAGTTGGGGAAGGAGTTGACATGAAGTTAAGGCCAATGTAAAATCCCAATGCTAATACAACAGTCACCATAAAATAAGCTGGCACTGTCAATGCCCAATGCCTGAAACAGATAAGGTTGATCTCACAACTTAAAAAGTGCAAATAATTTAACCTACCAATCCATTTTAGAGAGAATTATGGAAATAATTATATAGTTAAGTCCAACCCATGAGGGGATAAGTTTAGAGGTTTCCTTGGTTGTTTTAGAATCCAACACTGATTATAAAAATAATAAAGAGGTCTGTTAATTCAATTAAGAGTGTGAGTCCTACATTGATAACAAAAAAGAAGTATGGAGGTGTAATAGTTACTATAAGTAGAGTTGGGGCGTAGCTTTTGTGGATTTGTGAGAATTAAAAGACAAAACTTAGTCTAATATGTTTGTGCGAGAACACCTTTGAGTATTACATTTGTGAGACTTTGTGTGGTTGTAATCCTTATTATTAATATATTATATGCAGTGTCTTGGTGTTACTTGTGTTTTACATTAACTTAAAAACTTTTAATTCATACATTTGGTAGATGTTCTTGTTTTAAACACAAACTTGTCAATATTTCAGATTTAGACTACTATTTTTTTTTTTTTTTCAGAAGTTCCTTTTTTACTTTCTACACCTACCCAGTAGTTCTTTAATATAAGACTTCACCCTCCACCTTTCTTTTACAAGGGCAGGAAACGTCATTTGACCCAAAGCTCATTGGCTTTCAGAAGTTAATAAATTTTTTTAGGTCCAAATTCAGCAAATGTCACCAGATTTAAAAAAATTTATAATTGGAAATGTTAAGGCATAGAAGAATTCTGAACTGATCAAATTTAAAAGTATAACGTAGAAACCAATCTTAGATACCTGCTGGGATAGTAGGAAATTCCAATGGAATGTAGCCAATCCTCTGGAACATATGCCCATACCAAGAAAATAACTGCTCACAGCAATAGAGGTATATGAGAAATTAACAGATCCCTAGTGACGCAAGCAAATCATAAAAATTTGGTTAAAATCTCTTATCACACGCCCTTGCCATTAGGTGTTGGGGGGGGGGGGGGGGGGGTGGGGGGGTGCCAAACAACAGGTAGCCCAGCATATCATATATATAACAGCTATTGGCAAAAACACTATAGAATAAGGTTGATGTCAATGCACTTACTGCTTCTAGATATACAAAATCATTCACCAATGTAAATATTCTTCACTTGACATCCTAAACCTTTTTAATTGAACTTATAAGAAACTATCAAAATCAAAGATCTTAGAACTAAAGCCAGATGAATAAACTTGAATGAACAATTGCGCCACAGTATGCTGTTGTCATAATCAATTTTATATATACACACATAGAAAGTGCAGCTGTCACAGCGTGCCAGAGATATAAAGATGCATCTCTATGTCAGCATGACAAAGAAAGACCCACCATTGTTTATAGTAAGGCTCAGTTATCCAGACAACAGAATAAGGTAAAGATGAATTCACAGATAACATCATATATATTGATTGAAACATTTTGACTTTTTTCAGGCAAATTCCAGAAACATTTCAGTGTGAAATGCATTTTCTTTTTAAAGGCAGTCACTATTCCCTACAAATTAATCAAAATCAATAACCTCAATTAAGAGTTTCAAGACCCACAGGAAATAGATAACTAGGCAACTTCGGCTAAATCATGTCTAAAATGAAGTAAAAGCATAACCAATGAATTGGACCTGTAGCGATGACAGTTGTTATGGAACCAACAAACCCATAGACTTCTGATGGCTTGGGACCATGCTCTCCAGACACTCCAAACCCAGAAGTCCTCTCATCTGCATCCAAAAAGGAGACAGTTGCCCTTCTCTTCTTTGACAGACTGAGAATTCTTCTGGGACTACTGACAGAATAAGGATCTTCCATGGCTTGCCCTTTTCAAAATCTAGCATTCCAGCACACTCAAGGTGATGTTATTGAATGCCAAATTCCCCACTGGAAGCCAAGATTCATAGCTGCAGTGAAACCCAGAATAAACACCAAAAGACATAAGACAACTGGAAACCCCTTTTAAACAATATGCTATCATCACCCACGAAGGATTAGACCATATAGAAATCTAAATTAAAAGTAAAAGGATATTAAATACCACACATAAAACATACACACAAACAAAATTTGCCCACAGATGTCTGCATATGGCGGACACAAGTCACACAACCATGGTGCCAATGGATTCAAAAGCTATTTTTCTCATACAAGCACTCACAAAATTATCTGCAAAGTCATGAAAGTAAAAGGTCAGACTTAGAGCAAAAAACTCCCACTTTTGCTGAGTCTAGGAGAGATGATTGATAGAAAGCCTTATACCCAATTTCCTGTTTTTTTTTAGAGGCAATTGCCACACTTGAACCATGACCTGTCACTTTTGGTGGAAAGCACTTGCCATTGCACTAAGTCCCAACCTTAGGTTGGGAAAGTAATAAAGATTAAGGAACCACATCAAAAGAGAGAGAATGAAAGAGCCAAATTTAACATCACAAACAGATACGAATACACATAATAAATATTATCCACAAACACATATGCACAGTACATATATATCAAAGAATCACTGAGACTCTAAAAGGCTTTCTGATTGCAGGTTTCTAAGGATACATATTATTGTCAACAGGAAAGGAAACATGAAGCTAAGACCAAAACCATTTAACATTATAACCTTTTTAGATAATTGGTGGCACAATATATTGTTAGGATTGTAAATTGTATTGCTGATGTAAGCTAGTAGATTGTATTGTATTGCTGATGCAAGCTAGAAATCTGTTTCTGGCGGTTAGTGCAGCTAGCTGCCAGCTGTAGGTGGTTATGAGTTATGACAGTTGGTTATCAGTTAGAGTAGGATTGATTGAGGAATGTATAAAAAGGGGCATTACTGTTTTATTGAGTTAGGCAATAAGAATGAACTCATTTTAGTTTCTCTCTATCTCTCTAATTCTCTAAATCTTCTCTATTTCTCTCTTCTTCTTTGGAGGCCCAGCTGACCTCAAATCCAGCTACAACTCTCTTTGATCTTAACATATACATTCACCCAATTTATCAAAAAGCATAAAAAACATAAGAGTAAATAAAACAAGGAAATCATTCTGTCATTAATAACCATGGAGAGTGGAAACTTCCCAAATGTACACTTTTCATTCTGTTTTATTTTCTAAATTATTGGCAAGTTATACATGCATTCAGTGAGTTTTTTAAACTATTACAATGGGAGGAATAACCGTATCGGTGCAAGAGGCAGCACTTCCTATCTTTATTTCCACCTTTCTAACAATGCAATGGAAGCAAACTGTAACTATCTATGTCTACGAACATAAAACAAGAGGCTTTTTTTTTCCCCCCCAATTAAGCTAATTTTGCAAGCATATTAGTTATGTACCAAAATTGAAACATATTAGTTATGTGGCCACTTTTGCAAGTCTTCTAATGTGAAGAACTCAAGTTCCACTAGAAACTTAAAAAAAACAATATGTGGTAATATAAATAATATGTTTGCAAAATTAGCTTAACCGGCGAAGAAAAAAAAAAAACCAATAAAACAACAGCTGAAACCATTTAATGACAATAAACCCCTATACAGGTGGTGGGCTCATTAGTCTGGATGTGACGTAATCCAGCGGTTACATATTCAATGCGCCACACTATCGGTTCATATGGGTTTTTTGAAATTTCTTATAAAAGTTTCTTAAAAAAAGAAATGTCTTATAAAAAGGGAGTGGAATAGTTCCCCTTCCTTGTTTACTTTTTTTGGGTAATGGGCAAGCCTAAATGGCTTGAATAGTTGAATTAGCTGAGAGAACATTTACACAATCAATTTGGGTGCATATCAAAAGCTGCATTAATTACAATTTACTAAATCATGGTCTGTGATTGAAACAGAGAAAGCAATTGGAGAGAGAGAGAGTACCTTGAATAAAAACTTTTTTCTGTAGACTTGGCTGCTTTTTTAGTTATTTTGAGTTTTGACCAGAACTTTGCGGCCGTTAAAGATGAAACGAAACGACTGAAGATTGGGCTGGATGTCGTTTTGGATCCTACGGTTGGGAGGGACTGCTAAGTCTGTTAAGACAAGAGAAGTCGACCCAACAAACTTCAAAACTTGACTTAAGAATAGAAATCGAACTGATTGTCGGTGCGTTTAGTTGGGGTGAAAAAAGAAAACATTATCGGCTCATAACATTTTCCACTTGTTTCAGTTGTTTGGTAGTAAATAAAACTCAGTGGAAGGAAAGACGGGTGGGAATTCCCCTAACTTTTTCCTTTTAGAATTAAAATTCTCCTTTTATATTTTACATGTAATTTAACAGTGGGTAAAAAATGTATAAAAATAATGCATAAAAATGATTTAAATTTAAATTTCTGTAGTTTAAAATAATACATAAAAAATGAGTTTATGGATCGACTGGTAAATAATAACCAATTAACATAAAAATTAGTATGAATGTTAAGAATATATAAAACATGTAATTTAATAGTGAGATTTTCAAAATATGAATTTCATAAAAAATTATTAGATGGTATAATATTGCTTAGAATTATACTAGGTGTGACTTGAACATCTGTATATATATATATATATATATATATTATTCTTCCATATGCAAGAGACCATCTGGAAGTCAAAAATTCCACCTGAGCCGCGTTTGGTGGGTGAAGAAAACTCTCCCTCATTATGTCACGTTCGTCCCACCATTCACTATCTCCATCAGTTTTTTGTCCAAACACTATTTTTTTTTTTTAATCAACTCCAAACACTATATATATATAGCAGATATTACTCACTTCAATTTCCACAAACACTTCCTTTAATTACCATCTAAATTCCTTTCAAAACACTGAAAATAGGAACTAGAATAAGGAAACAAAACAGTTTCCTAGCCACTACAATGGCAGACAATACGAACCAGCACGTGTACCCAAGGCACATGAAGAATTAGCCATAAATATTGCTGCTTTTGTTGTGTTTCAAATCATAGTCAGCTAGGTGTTTTCACTCATTGTGATGCGTTTTAGGACCCCTAAGGTCACGCTGGGTACGTATGACTATGGTCACGTTCTATAACGTGAACACTAGCACCACCCAAACATCTCCTTCCTTTGACATGAGCTTCACGACCCAAGTTAGAGTCAAGAACACAAACTTTGGTCCCTATGAATATGATAGCACCAATGCCACGTTCATGTACTAAGGTGTAACAGTGGCGCAAGTCACTATTCCTAACGGTAAATCTGGGCTACGTTCAACCAAAAAAGTTAGTGTCACTGTTAACGTGAATTCAAATGCACTGCCAAGCAATACCAGTCTTACAAGCGAGTTGAGTGCTGGGTTTTTGATCCTGAATAGCCATGCCGAGTTTAGTGGGAAAGTTGTATTGATGTTTGTGATGAAGAAGAAGCAGTCCGTCGAAATGAACTGCACCATGACCATTGATCTTTCAACAAAGGAGGTGCAAGCTATGAGTTGCTGGTGAACATAAACCTATTTAGTGTTTAATTAGCTCCATTTGTTTGTATATTTGTTTTTTGTGCGGCAAGATTTGTTTAATTTTTTTTTTTCGTTGCTCATTTATCTCTTAATATATATTGGAAGCAATATGCATTTTATTGACCAAGATTTGATTACCATTTGCAAATTTCTGTTTTTATTATTCATCCTTGAATATTGTAATGAATAGTTATAGGCAATAGTGATTTGAATAAGCCTCTCGCATTTAGGGAGACAACATTTTTCACAATTTATTGAAGTGGCACGTTATGAGTGTGTTGGAAAACTAAAATGATATTAGTGATGAACCTATGTAAATGTGATTATTCACTGATCACACAATTCTTGACTCTTAAAAGTTGTGAAAAAATTATGTCACAGCAAAGTTATATTGTAATAGTAAAAATAAATTGCATTAAAAAAAATACCATTGGACTAAAAGAATTAGACAATCACAATTGCCAAGTGGACAACTAATTGAATCATCACCGGGGACCAATTCAACTACACAAGCAACTAATTAAAAATAAGGGTTTGGCTTACCTCTATAACTTTTTTAACTGAAATCTTCTTTTATTTTAATAAAAAATTACCACACCATCCACTAGCTAAATAAAAGGTGTAGATTAAAATCCACTACTACTTCTTATTGTATATTTAAAACAAAATGACATGTCTAATTAGAAAAGTACCGGAGATAAAACAAAATCTTAAAATAAAAAGTAGTAGAATCAGCTTGAAAGAGAGATGTCGTGGATTTTGAGCCAATTGATTAGAAAATTCGGAGAAAAGTTGATGCCCATCTTAATGCTCCATATAATAAGTGTGAGAAGCGCTGATTCTTCATTGGATTAAAGAAGAAGAAGCTGATTCTTCCTCACTTTCACTGACATTGACGTTTAGGAGGAAACTTGCTAGGCAATTAGATCTTATGTGACTATTCCCTTACACTAGTAGCATTTAAATTTTATTTCTATTTGTCTCTCTTTGATATATATTTTTTAATTAATATTGTTTTAGAACATTTCATGAGGGCTAGCCTTGTTGAAGTAAATTGTTCTTGACAATGACAAGTAGAATAAAGTGAATATAGCAATCAACCTCTAGATCTCCTCCAATTTTATCTGAAACCACAGAAAAACTAAAAATTAGAAACAAAATTTAGAAAATAAAGTGAATAAAGCTGAACGTAGAATAATATCCTTGTAGTAAAACAAGCACGTGATTAGTTATAGAAAATGACGTACACCTTATGTATTAGAGGAAAGCAATAAAGTTTAAAAGGTTAGACCTTTATCTAACTTTATATGATTATAGGTTAGAACTTTATCAGTATGATTAACTTTGGTTCCTAGTCTATAAAAACAAGTGGTATATTCTTTCTCACGCCCTATTTCATGAACCTAATGACATATAACCTTTTTGCAATGTTTGGGATGGCTTTAATCTAAGTGGCTTTGATCCACGAATGATTGTTTACAAATACCTTTTCATGAAATGAGTGTATTAAGAGAGAGAGAGATATGTTAGATTTACCAAATGAAGAATTGGAGCTGGGTTTAGACATTGCATATAAATGAAATCTCAACCCTTTTTGAAATCTTGTTAGACATTGCATACCAAATGGAGATATGTTAGATTTACCAAATGAAGAATTGGAGCTGGCTCTTCCGAAGAGTCATACAGCATGCAACGTGTAAAACTTTGAATAACACAAGATGCATGGAACCATGGGTACTCTAGGTTTTTCACTTTCTTACATCCTTCAACATATTCTTCAAGGCAAATAGAAAATGTTCTTTTTATATCATCAAGTTTGAAAGGATGAGAAAACGAGATCAGATCAACTTGTACTTCAATGAGCGTAAGGATAGCCAAATCCATCATCACCAGCATAAGATTTTTCATTAATTTCATAGTCATCGATTTTCTACAAGTTTTGAGATTTTCTTTTTTTGAAATTAAATATAGAAAAATGGTTAAGATTGAAACCCTTATACCTCCTTATATACAATTGAATGCTTAGAAACATTTTTTTATTATAAAATAATGAATCTATTAATTAATTTATTCTTAAAATATTTTGTTCAAATAAGCAATATTAAAAAAATTTAACTTTTAGAATTTTAAGCATTTTAAGTTGGTTAGCTTCTAGTTTAAGTAATACCGTTTGGTTTTGTCACAAGTTTCATAATAGCTTTTATGTTAGCATCTTATTATTTTATTTTTCTTGATAATTCGATAGTTAGAGGTGAGAGAATTTGAACTCTAAATATTTCCTTTGGAAATACTAGAACGTGTGAATTAAACAACAAGACTATTGACAATAACATATGATTTTTACAAAAAGTAAAGTATTCTCATAAAAATGCATTAATTTACTTTCAAATAAACATGTGAGATAATATGATCCAACAGCTATAATATATTTGATCAACGCACTTACTTAAAAGTTTTAAAAGAAGATATTGGTTCAAAAAAATATGATAAACACTAGTTGATTTTTGTTATAGGCGATAATTGAACTTCAAATATCTTATTCAACTATAAAAAACTTTACTAATTGAGATAACTGGAACCCACTATTCATAAGTCTTTATATATGAAGAAGAAAACATGCATATAGGAAAAAACGGGTTATTGCAGATTATGATGTGATATTTAATTTTGAAGTTGATAGAATAAAAAAATTTTAGTCCTCATGATATATATTACTTTGGATACTAGTAATAAATTAATTGAATACTTAAGTAGGTTTTTTTTTTTTTTTTTTTTTTTGAGGAAATTGAATACTTAAGTAAGGCAAAAACAATTTATGGTATTAACTCTACCCTAAATTTTTTATTTTATTTTTTATTACTAATTTATTTTAAAATTTTGACTTTTGATGAAAATAGATTATAACATAAGTGATTTTTTTTTCCATAAAATAATGTCCTTTGGTTATTATATATTTTGAGCTTCCAAAATATTTTATGATGTAATAAGTAGATAATTTTAGCAAAAATCATCTACAGAATCATATCCAATATCTATGATCAACAATAAATTTTTTTTTTCCAATTAACATCCTATTTTAAGATTTATTTAAAATTTATGTCAATCATACAAAATTTGTCCTAAAATTAACAAATAACTAAACTAGTTGACGTGAGTTTAAATTAATGAGAACAACTAACTATAAACTATACAATACAACATTTTTCTAGAAATGTTAATTTATTTAAGGGTAAACTATATATTTGGTTCCTATCTTTTACACTAATTTCATTTTGATTCCTAACCTTTCAATTGTGTCTATTTGATTCCTAACCTTTCAATTGTATCTATTTGGTCCCTAACCTTTTAATTGTGTCTATTTGGTCCCTAACCTTTCAATATTATGTCAATTTAGTCTTTATTGTTGTCTCTTAGATAGAAATTGTTGATATGAAAAACCGCTAAAATAAAAAATTAGTTAAACTAATTTTTTATTTTAGCTATTTGCCACGTCAGCAATTTTCCATCAAAGAGATAACGACAGGAACTAAATTGACATAACATTGAAAGGTTATGGACCAAATTGACACAATTGAAATGTTAAGGACCAAATAGATAATTTACCTTTTATTTAAATAATTAAAAATCGCGACTTTTCATAGAGTTAGATTATAAGTTAAAGTGATTTTTTTCTTCTTCAAATTAATATGTCCCACATGGTAAGTGTTATAAGCCTCCAAACAGTTAATATATAAATATTGGTTATTTTTTTTAGCAAGATTATTATAAAATTGAAAGGCAAAAGTCAGGTTTATTTAGGTGCACAATAGATTTAAAGAATATATATCATGAAAACTAGGCCAAATGGCAACAGGAAAAACAAAAGCAATGGACAAGTGAAGTCTAATGTTGATTTAATGTTTCACTTAAGCGAGACTCTTCTTGTTATGGAATTGGCCAACCTGAAATGTTAACAAAATTCTCATTTGGTAATTTCACAACAAAACATCCAAAGAATTATTCTAATGCATGTAAAAGGAGAGAGCACCATTCTTCGTACTGCAAGAGTACCTAATTATTACTCTGATACACACTTAAGTAATAATGAGCTCAAGAACCCCACAAATAAAACTAGACTCATAACCTATTACTCGGGACTCATTAACAAATTTTTAAAATACTTATCTTTTCTAAAAGCAAGAACAAACACATTAAATGCATGGAGAAGAAAATATGTATAGAAACAGAACTTATAAAATCCCAGTAGCTTACATAATCTTGAGTAAAAGTTCACAAAGAACATGGTACACAAACTACTACTCTCCTTATCAAGAAACGCGTGTGCGCCCACACACACATGTAGTTTACTTCCCTAAATTTGAGCTATCTAAGTATAAAATTGTACGTTTTTAGACCCCTATAAACTAGATTGTTTAACCTAATTAATTAACTAAGTGAATACTTAGGTTTATTATTTAGATCTAGGTTAAAACAAAACAATCATATCATGCAAAGCAGCGGAAAAGTAAATAACACAATGATATGATAACCTAGGAAAACTAAACCGGTAAAAAACCTGGGAATAATTTAACCTAGCTATTCTCAAGGTAAAACAGATCCACTATGAAAGAATTGAAGTTTTTACAATAAAACTTAGAACACTAACATCCTATAGCTATCTCATGTAGAAAACTTACTACCACAACCACGTGACAGCTCCAAGTTCACGAACTATTTCTTTCCTTGGCCTTTGCAACACAAGCACCCACACTTGTGATAAAAAACACAAACTCTCCTATTTGTGACTCCAAGACCACCCTTGAAGGTTTAGATCATCAGCACCTTTGATGACTAGAGAAGGCAGCAATTTCTACAATATCGGATCTTGAGATTCTTCAAGAAATAACACCGGTAGAAGACATTAGAGAGCTTTTATTGGTACAAAACCCTAGACACAAATGAGGCACACTCTTCTCTCTTTGAAAAGCCTTGAAAACCCTACCTAGGGTTAGCTTATGATGTCCTTTAAATACTGGAAAAAACAGATTGCGATTTGGACTTCAAATAGATAAGTTATGACATTTTTACATTTACTGATTTTTGCTGATCTGCAACTTTCAATCGATCAAATCTAATTTTCGATCGATCAAGCCTTGCAAAAATTGAATAGTAATTTCCTGCAATTACTCGATTTCAAACTTAATTTAAACCAAACTTTGAGCAAGTCTAAACTTAGACTAAATGTTTTGATCATGGTTTGCCAACATATACAAATTGAAGTTCTAATACATTAGTTCCTAAAGTCTTAGAACCTAACAAAAACTACTCTTCATTATGCCACAAAATGACAAAGGATAAATGTAATTATGTAAAAATGAATGGCAGGAGAAGGTGAGACACACTCTAGAACTTACATGGAGAAGGTGAACCTAAGGTGCCTAAAAAGTGAGACATATGATGAAGCACATAGTGCAATATGCTTATGACCATGTTATTTATAAGACAACAAGTAACTCACCGCGTGAAATCAAGAAATAAAGCTTGAGGATGATGCAAGTGAGTGTGAACTAAATGCTTCAATGGTGATTTGAGTGGCCTCTTTCCTTTTGAGAAAAAGATTCAAGCTGTAGAATCAGTTTGAAAGAGTGACGTTGTGGATTTTGAGCCAATTGATTAGAAAATTCTGAGAAAAGTTAATGCCCATCTCGATGCTCCACAAAATAAGTGTGAGAAGCCATAAAAGTAGTGAAATTGCATTGGTATTCATTGGATAAAAGAAGAAGCAGCTTATTCTTCCTCACTTTCACTGACACCCCAAGTGATGTTTAATGCCATGTCCTTTTAGGAGGAAACTTGCTAGGCAATTAAATTTTATGCGACTATTCCCTTACAGTTGTAGCATTTAACTTTTATTTCTGTGTCTTTCTTTGATTTTTTTATTATTTTTAATTGGTATTCTTTTTAGAACGTTTCATGAGGAGGGTAAGCCTTGATGAAGTGAATTGTTCTTGAAATTTGTTACTCAAGATTACCCTGAACTTCTCCTCTTCATTTATTCCCCCTTCTTCCTCGGCGTTACGGCATAAGAGGACTTAAACCTATATAGGATCTAAATTTTAAAGGCAACCTTAATTTTTCTTAATTAGGATCATCCAAGGTGAGTTCATATAATTGAAAATATCCAACAAGTTCAGAAAACTTATATAAGTTTTTGACTCTTCAATTGTAGAGATCATAGATCTAAACCTATAGGAAGAGAGACCTCAAAAATTTCCTAGTTAATTGCCCTATACTTAAGAATAGGCTCACCCAAGGTAATGCTAGAGGTGATCGACAATGTCACACAGTATAGCATAAAACTCTGAAAAGTTTTAAATGTCCTCCGTCTTAAAGTTATAAATAGTGATAGTGCCTCAAAGGTTAACTCTAAGGCTGCGTTTGAATCGGTGGTAATGCATTTCCGGAAATCAATTTCCACATTTTCCGCGCGTTTGGCAGTTCCGGAAAATTCCATTTTCCGGAAATTCACTTCCTATTTTCCCTTAAACAACGGAAATGCATTTCCGTTCCTATTTTCACTTCAAATCTCATTTTCCGGAAAACCCAGAAGCAGAGAGCACGAAGAGGGAGAGGGAGAAAGAAACAGAGAGCACGAAGAGGGAGAGGGAGAAAGAAAGAGAGAGCCCAGCGCCGGAGTCGATCCAAGCCCAGCGCCCAGCGCCCATCGCCGGCGGACTTGAACCCACGAACCGCCGATCCAAGCCGAGAGACCATCGTCGGCGACCACGAACCCTCGAACCCAGTCCCCATCGCACCGCGCCGATCCAGTCACGAGCAGATCCAGTTCCGGAAAATCGATCGCACCGCGCCGTCGATCGTCGATCGTCGAACTCCTTCGAACCCGGCGCTCTTCGCACCGGCGAGTCGCGCCGCGCCGCGCCGTCGATCTTCGTCTTCCTCGATCTCTCCGGTTTTTTTTTTTTTTTTTTTTTTTTTTTTTTAAGTTTGATTGTTGTTTTTGTTTTTTTTTGAGGAACTGATTGTTGTTGCTGTGGTTGTTGTGTTGTGGTTGTTGCGTTGTTGTTGCCGGAATTTGGTGGTGTTGTTGTTGTTGTTGTTGTGGTGTGGTTGCCGGAATTTTTGTTGCCGGAATTTTTTGTTGTTGTTGTTGTTGTCGTTGTGTTGTGTTTTTATTGCCGGAATTTGTTGTTGAATTAGTTGTAATATTGAAATTTTTTGTAATAAAATTTGTTTGGATGCTGAGAAAATGTGAAAATTTTTCCGGAAAATAGCATTTTTAGAATACATCCAAACACATAAAAATATTTTCCACAACAATTTTCATAATTCACCCAAACACTTAAACATATTTTCCTTTTCCGGAAAATAACATTTCCGGAAAATATGTATTTTCCGGAAAACGTTTTACACGAAACAAACACAGCCTAAGTCTCTTAACATTTCTCATACTTGCTTCAATCTAATGCAACTAGCTAGAGATGTGCCTAATAAATTGGTCAGATGTGATAGCATAAGATATTGCATCCACTGTGGTTTTTTTTTTTTTTTTGAATTACACTGGTTAGACGTGTGTTCCTCGATTGAAGTTAAGAACACACTAATACTCACTATCTAATATGCAAAGCTAGACCCACCAAACAAGATTACACAGGTGATCGATCCATCCTCCTTTTTGTCAATCCAGGATCAAGCCCAAAGATCAATCTGGCTAACTAAAAACTTGTATGAATGCTACGTTGTAACACCAATTAAGTTATTGACTTAGGATGCATTTGTATATAAACTCTTGGAAAACAGTATTTTGAGTTTAAAATGAGCGTTTATAAAAAAAAGTTATGAGAAATTGTTGTTGCAAAATAGAGTTTTGAGTTTTAAAAACATTCTTTAAAGCTCCCAAAACGCCTAACTAAATGGACCTGGTCAAAATGGCAAAATACCCCTTTCGCCGAAACTTTCCAACAAAATACCACATGTTTGAAACTATTTAGAAAATCGAGTTTCAATGAAAAACTCAATTTGCCGAAAATCGAGTTGTTTGAAAAATCCTGCATGGAACTTGAGTTCCGTGCAGGATTTTTTTTTTTTTTTTTTTTGATTGCCTATAACTCGATTTTCACCAAATCGAGTTTAAAACAGAGACATGTCCCTAAATAGTTTCAGACATGGGGTATTTTGTTGGAAAGTTTCAGTGATCACCAAATCGAGTTTTTCATTGAAACTCGATTTTTAGAAAATCGAGTTTAAAACAGAGACATGTCCCTAAATAGTTTCAGACATGTGGTATTTTGCTGGAAAGTTTCAGTGAAAGGGGTATATCCTCATTTTGGCCAAATGGAACCTTACTATATACCTATGAATCTCTAATATTCTTTGGCTATCCACGCCTTGTAACTTCAAAGCAACACATGCCTTATCTTCAAGCTTTTTCTTCACACGTGCATTCTTTGATTGTGAAATTTCTTTACGGATTAGAGAATAATGATTCTCAAACTCTCATGGAAGAAATGAGCAAAAGTTTTTTATGTGATGTATCTGAGGCGTAAACTGTAAACATGCTTTCTTGATCAAACATTCATAAGTATAACAAAGGATACTCAAGAAAACCTAGAACTCTCACAAGGATGATCACTCAATGAGTTAAGAGAGAACTAGAAAGAGAGAGAGAGAGAGAGAGAGAGAGGACCGGCGGCTTTGAATGGATTTTAATCTCTATGAATACCTTAAGCCTTTTGAGTTTTGAGCAATTAGTACTTTTGTGTACTCTTATGCAAGAGGGACGTCCTTGTATAGGCAAAAATGGATGTCTTTAGAATCAAGAGAAAGACAAGGATTTATAACCCTAGCAATTTTTTTTGGGAAAAAATTGGCCTTTACCCTTTTTAAAAAAACAATCCAGCATTTTGCCATTTTTCCCAAACTAATTAGGAAAATGCCCCTCTTTTGAAACTCGATTTTCTCAAAATCGAGTTAAACCCTATAGTGGCGTTTTTAAAGAGCCTATAGTGACGTTTTAAGGACCTATTGTGGCGTTTTGTAACTTGATCTCCATAAAGTCGAGTTATAAGTAAAAAAAAGAAAAAAAATTGCATGTAACTCGACTTCATGGAGATCGAGTTACAAAACGCTACTATAGGTTCTTAAAACGTTATTATAGGCTCCTTAAAACGCCACTATAGGGCTCCAGAATTTTTTTTTTAACTCAATTTTGAGAAAATCGAGTTTCAAAAGAGAGGCATTTCCCTAATTAGTTTGAGAAAGGGGGCAGAATGCTAGATTTTTTTTTTGAAAGGGGCATTTGCCCATTTTCTCCCATTTTTTGTGTGTGAAAACTAACCAGTTCTATTGAATCCCTAATTACTTCGTAAAACAAGCATCTTGATCAATTTAATTTTAGAGGAGCTTTTAACCGGCCAAAATGGGGATATATCCCTTTCGCTGAAACTTTCAAGCAAAATGTCTCATGTCTAAAACTATTTAGGGATATGCCCCTGTTTTAAACTCGATTTTCTAAAAATTGAGTTTCAATGAAAAACTCGATTTGGCGAAAATCGAGTTATAGGCAATCAAACTTAAAAAAAAAAAAATTTTAAAAAAAATCTTGCATGGAACTCGAGTTCTATGTAGGATTTTTCAAACATTTCGATTTTCAACAAATCGAGTTTTTCATTGAAACTCGATTTTCTAAAAATCGGGTTTCAAAATAAGGGCATATCCCTAAATAGTTTCAGTGTGGGGGCATTTTTCTAGAAAGTTTCGGCGAAAGGGGTATTTTGCCATTTTGGTTGTTTTTAACTAGAAGGAAAAGTTTGTAAAAAGATTGATCAAGGAAAAAAAAGGTGGGATTAATTTTGACTCACAAAGCTCGTAAGAATATCATCAAATATGAAGAATCACAATTTTGAAGGTTTTTCAAAACTGATTATTGTGAATTTTAAAACGTTGTTTTATGAAAGATGTGAGACAAACAGACTAAAACTAAGAGCATTCCCATCAAGTGTTCTATAAATATGTCATTTTGACACATCAAAAAATTTACTTTATTATTTTAACACACCATTTTACAATTTACCGTTCATCACATCTTTTATTTTTTAATTCTATACATTAAAATAATATATAAAAATATTAAAAAAAACTAACAATAAAAAAAATACAAAATAAAAACCCACCATACACAAACACAAGCACAGAACTGTAACAAACCCACCACCATACACAAGCACAGCCCGCCACCACCACCCACAGGTACAACCCGCTACCAACACTCAATACGACTTCAAAAAAAAATTCCCAAAATCAACACAAAACTCTATTAAAAAAAAAAAAATGAAGAGATGAATCAACTCCATTTATACAACCCAAATCACATGGAATCAACCCAACTCCACCACCACTCGCAATCACACGGAATCCACAACCCCAAAAAAAAAAAAATTTGCCCAAACCCACCACCATACACAAGTACAGCCCGCCACCACCAACAACAATCTACTAGCCGCCACCACCACCCAATACTACTTAAAAAAAATCCCAAAAATCAACACAAAACTCTCAAAAAAGAAAAGAAAAGATATGAATCAACTCCATTTATACAACCCAAATCACATGAAATCAACTCTACTCCACCACCACCCATAATCACATGGAATCCAAAATAGGAAAAAAAAAAAAAAAAAACCGCCAAAACTTACATACGATCTCCACTAGTCGACCTCATCGATGAGGCCGAACTCCATGGCGACGGTCGATCTCAATGGCAACGGTTTAGGCGGAGAAAAAAGAAGAAAGAGAGGAAGAGAGAGAGAGAGTGATAGGGAAAAAAAAAGAGAGAGAGAGACAGAGAGGTGCAAAGAAAGTGACAGAAAAAATAAAAAAGTAAAAAAAGAGAGAAAAAGAAAAAGAAAAAGGGGGAGGTGAAGATTATGGAGAAGAAAGAAGAAGAAAAAAGGAAGAGAGAGAAAATGAATAGAAAATGATTTTTTTATAGCATTTTTGTCCGTACCGTTCCAAAGATGGAATGGTACTGTTCATGTGTGCCAAATATTATAGCATTTAGAACATCTCATGAGAGGGGTTTTTTGGTGTTTGTTGTGCCAAATGCCAAAAATTTGGCATTTGGCACACCTAATGAGAATGCTCTAAGGAACGGACTCCATAGTGTGGTTTTAGGTCTCTATGCTGCTTACCTATTAAACTAGCCTTGAGTGCCAACTTTTACAACTCAATAAAACCATAGAATTCACAACAAGTCCAAATCTTTTATTCCAATTTTTCTACTCTACTCTATACTCTACCAATAAAAACTTGCCACATGTTCACCTAATTAATTAATTACTACCAACACATGCTCATTGCTCTAGAAAAGCTTTGCAACTAAAGAAAATTCCTTTCAAAAATTGAAAAGGTTCATAGTAAACTCAAAGATAGTTGCAAAAGGAAAGACTTGTAGATAAAGTGTTATGAGAAAAATTGTGACTATTCAACAAAAAGAAGAGATCATTTCAAGAAGTATCTTTTGAAAAGGAGACATCATGTAGGACCAAAGAAAAAAAAATTTAGGAAGAAAAAATGGAAGTTTCTTAGAAGAACGCAATCTAAAGGAAAGACTTCAAAAGTTTGTTTAGTGTGCAAAAAACCAGGCCATTTTGCAAAAGTCTATTTAGGTGAACATGTGGCAAGTTTTTATTGGTGGAGCATGAAAAGTGAAATAGAAGATTTGGATTCATTCATAACAACCTTAAAGGCCAAAATGGGCAAATGCCCTTTTCATGCAAAAAAATCAGCATTTTGCCTTCTTTCTCAAACTAATTAGGGAGAAACTCGATTTTCTTAAAATCGAGTTTCAACGTCACTATAGGCTCCTTAAAACGCCACTATAGGTATGGGGCGATCAAACTTTAAAAAAAAAAAAAATTTGCATGGAACTCGAGTTTCAAAACGCCACTATAGGATCCTTAAAACGCCACTATAGGGCTCTAGAATTTTTTTTTTTTTTTTTTTATTTTATTTTAATTTTCAGTTTGTTATAACTCAATTGTCCAAAAATCAAGTTTCAAAATAGGGGCATTTCCCTAATTGGTTTGGAAAATGGGACAAAATGCTGGATTTTTTTTTTAAAAAAAAGGGCAAAAGCCCATTTTCTCCCAACCTTAAATCCACTACATCTAGAATCCACGAGGACTTTAATCCCCATTGTGATAGAAGAAAAAACTCAATTTTTAATAATAAATGCCTTGAGATGATCACACGGACATTTTATTATTATATCAAGACTCACTTAACTTGAAAAGAAAATCAAGATAAATTAAGAAGATAAAATCATGTTTTCCCTAAAATGTCATAATAATCAATGAATAGAACAATCAAATGAGAGACAAATTGATAAAATCCAACCAAAAAAAAAAAAAAAATCAACTCCCACGTGACATCATTTTTGGGTTCGAGATGTATTAACATAGCTTTTAAGACTCAGAATATATAATAGTACTATAAAATCTGGTAATACATTTTTCATCAGTAATATTATTACATAATTCAAAACAGTACAATTTAAAATAAGAGACATTCCATAAAGCAATCAACCTCGCGATTCCTCCAATTTTATCTGAAACCATAACATACTAAAAATTAGAAACACAAATTAGAAAATAAAGTGAATAAAGCTGAACATAGAATAAAACAAGTAGGTGGGTAGTTATAGAAAAATGATGTCTAATGTATTAGAGAAAAGCAATAAAGTTTAAAAGGTTAATTAGATCTTTATCTAACTTCATATGATTATAGGTTAGAACTTTATCAATAGGATTAAATTTGAATTCAACGCTCACTTTACAAAAAAATTACAACACTCTATTCACCCAAAATTTTCAACATTATTTGAAACACATACACTCGGTCATGAGCAATGAACAAATTGTTAACTTAAAACTTACGTGTAGTGTGTGATAGTAAGCTAGTGAGCAAACTCAAGACCTTGATTTTGTGATGGGATAAGGCAGAATATGTGACCATATAAAGTCAAGCATGTGAAGAATACGTCTAATTACCTCAAAATCTCGTATACACTGGCATCTAAAGAGTTACTTAATACATGCTCCCCTTAACTACCAGAAAACTCATGTACAATCACCGCGCCGGGGGGGGGGGGGGGGTGGTGGTGCTTGGCTTTTCAAAGTCCTCTCTCCCTCCCTCTTGTATTTTTGGAAAAAATATAATTTCAATTTTGGACATGAAATTTAAATATTGCAACCCCCTAGATTTTTACTAAAAACATGTAATGCAATTTAGTGGCGGCTCCAGAATTTTTTTCAAGATGGTCATTAAGAAATTTAAATTAATAAAAATAAAACTTGAATATATTGACATAAAAAATAAAAAAAAATAAAAAAACTCAAACACATAAAGTTCTAAAATTTCCTTTGAGTTTTTCATATTTTGAAATTGTTGTATGATAGCTTCATTATTAATGTTATCAACTACATTTTTTTCAATATGCACAACAAAGTAATTATTAAACTATTGATCTTCCATTCAATTACCAACATCTTCCTATTAAAAAAAAAAAAAAAACAAACATCTTGCCTAAATAAGTAACAATATAAACAAAATGCATCATCATTTTTTATGAGATATATATATATATATATATTCCTACCAATATTTTGTATATTTTAAACTAATCAGGATTTAATCAATGCAATGCTTCACTAATTTCTTTTTTAGGGAAATCATGGCTAAAACCGCTTTGTAAATATGCTCTTTTTATTTTTCCCTGATCATTAGGATAAAAAGATGAGACCTTTTCTCATAGCCATAGCCTAGGATCTAAAAGAAGATTATTCAAATAAATACGAATTTGCTTAGAAGATGAATTTTGCAATAAAAGTGATTTCTTTATAAGAATTTTGTCCATAGTGCTAACAAAAGAATAAAGGGTAAACTAGAAGTTCATTCAACATATTCAACTTAGGCATTAAATCATTACATTCATGTTCGATAAAGTATTAAGGCATTATTTTAGTGCATATGCATAGATGTAGAACAAAAATCCAATAAATTAAGCTAAAGACAAAAGCAAGCATTAACCAACTAACTATTGAAAAATATGCAATTTAAAATATATAGCAATTTTAAAATATATATTTTGAAAAAAAAAATTAATATCACAATTAAACATTAGATTTGGGCTTTTAAACTAATTTGTTTGTTTAGACAATTTTTGAAAAATGTTACATCCACAACATTTTCACAACCAATTCAAGGTAGCAATTGTTACTGGTTCTAATTTACATATCACTGAAATTGTTTTTTTTTTATCCACTAATAACAATTAGTCACTTAAGATTTGTTGTAAAAGTGTTGTGAAAATGTTATGAACATAGCATTTCTCGCAAATTTTTTGTTCAATTTTCAATTGACCAAAATTTTGGAAAGGTCAAATTTTATTTTTAACGGGCTTAAATTTTTATTTAAAATGTTCAAGTTTATTTTTAGGATGGTCAAGTTTTTTTTTCTAGGGCGGTTAACAACACACATTAATTTAAAATTCTTTTTTTTAAAGGTATAAAAATTATTTTTTCCAAGTTCAAGGTGGTCCTGTGACCACCCTAAAAATTCTTTTTTTAAAAGGTATATATATATATATATATATATATATATTATATATCTTGACCCCTGAAAAAATTTCCAAACTCCACTACTGTACAATATGTTTATGGTAATGAATATTACAAAAAAAAAAAAAAAAATTACACGTTGCTACAATTTCACATGTAAATATACAAGTTAGAAAGCTTCTCTAGAAGCATTAGATTCACCCATTCTATGGTACGTTGTTGAGCTTTAGGGTCTACGTGATGGCCTTGCCCTTGCAAGAACCCTCAACATCTGCAAGCAACTCATTGAAATTGATGCACAATCTGTTGTTAACATTATTACATCCCACTATACTTTGCTAGATGCAACATCGATCCATGTGGTGCTTTAATTAATGACTACAGGTCCATTATCCAACATTTTGAGGAAGCTCACATCAGTGACACCCACTGCAAAGGGAATCATTGCATGAATCTTAATTTGGTCAAGGAAGGGAACTCTTCTAATGACCCTTTTGTATTGCATTCTTAAACACACACACACCCCCCAAAAAAAAACTTTCGTACAAGCTTATAGCTTTATTTATCCTAAATGTTGTACTACTTAATTATCTTTAATTTAATTCCTCTTTCACCAAAAAGAAGAAAAAATATTCCCCTTTTATTTTCCCTCCCCTTTGCTGGCTAACACTCTCTCTTGCTTGGGTTTGGCTAAATTTTTTTTTGGTTACCTTTTGTTGCTAGTGTGTTTATAAAATAATATTTTATTAATATGATGGAATGCAAAATAAAAAATGAGATATATAGTATGTTTTGTTAGGTTCTAAAGATTTAGATTAAATGTTTAGAATCATGATTGTATTGTGTTGGCAAACCAAGAGCAAAACATGTCTAGTCTAAGTGTTTAGGCAATGCTTAAATAAGTGTGTTTTCAAGATTTGAAGTCCAGCTGATTGCAGAAAAGAGAAGTCAAGTTCTGCCTTTCTCGACCGATCGAGAATTAGACCCGACCAATCGAAAATCGCAGACATAGTTTTTTGTAGAAGTTTATTTCAGTCTAATCTCTACTAAAACGTTTAGGGTTTCACTTAAACTTCTCCATATAAAAAAGAGAAACCCTAGCCACGTTTTAAGGACTTTTGGAAGACTTGTGTGTTACTCTTTGTAAGATCTGAGAGGTTCTGTACCTTCTAACTACATAAGATTCTACTGGAGCTTAAACTACAATCAAGAATTGGTAGAACTAGTTGTTGCATCAAGATCAACAAGAAAGAGTGATCTGAAACCTTTGAGTGGAGTCTCAAAGTCACAAGCAAGGGTGTACTTGTGTTGCTATAAATCCAAAGAAGAGAAGGAGTTCGTGGATTCAGAGTTTGCATGTGGTCATATCAGTAAGTTACTACATGAGGTAGCATTAGATTTAGGGTTAAATTTTTTGTAAAAACTTCAATTCTCTTATAGTGGATTTGGTTTATCTTGAGGATAGTTAAGTCAAATCCTCCTCAGGTTTTTACCTTGAAACGAGTTAGTTTCATTGGTTTTCCTGGGTAACTATATCGTAGTGTTATTTACTTTTCCGCAACTTTGCATGAAATGATTTATTGTTGTTTAACCTAGATCTGGAAATTAATCTAAGTAATCACTTGGCTAATTAATTAGGTTAAACAATTTGTTTAAGGGTTCTAAGCAAACTCTCAATTAAAAGTGATTATGTAAAATAGACAAAGTGACTCTTTGATGATATTGTTTTTGACATTTCCAAATGGAAATGCTCTCAAAAATTAAAATCATTCAAAAGTTAAAATTTTAGGGACCATTTGACCAAAATTTAATCTTTCTCTTCTATACAATTTTAACAAGTATACATTAAACAACCCAACAATATTCTCACGTCATGGATATACCATTTCACAATTAGTTGAAGATAGAGTAGTAAAAAGATGAATTGACTAATGAGTCAATATAAAAAAGGGACAACATTTGGCCACAAATTTGGCCACTTAATATTTTTTATTGACTATGAATTTTAACTAACCCACTATTAGATTACATTTTTTTTTCTTATATCCTTTATGCTTGTAAATTTTTTAAAATATCAAAAATCAATAGCTACTTCATCAATCAAATGTTTATATTTCAAGCTTTTGTAGTCTAAAATTATACATAAAAATAAGTTTATGGATCAAATAATAAATAATATCTTATTGACACATAATTTTACTAGTGTGTTAAGAATATAAAATATATATATATATATATATATAATCATATTAGTTTTTTTTAATAAGAGTTGTAACCTTAAGTTACAACCAAGTTTGTATGAAATTATTCAGTCCTCGTGGAGGACCACAAGGTCCATAACACCTATGACTTATAATTTATTGATTGAGATCCTAGTCACTAACATAGTCATAAAATACTGATATGGCAGAATCTATACTTTTAAATTCTAATCATTCTTTTATGATTTAAGGGTCTAGATTCTGCAATATTAGTAGAATATTGATATGACAGAATCCATACTCTTAAATCATAAAAGAGTGGCTAAGATTTAAAGAAATCTGCCGACGAATTACCTAAATTGTTTAGGGGATCTGACTTTTGTCCTCTAGACATAAAGTATCTATCACACGTGTCAATAGATTTATTCCTATTCTTAAAACCCCATATACATGTGCATAAATGTCGAAAAATTTGCCGTGATTGGCGATAATTAATCATAATTAAGAAGAAGAAAAAAAAAAAGAAAAAAGAATTATTTGTATCCCTAGAGACCAAACCAAAACATGTTCTTCAATCCATTGGTGTACACAAACCATGCAATAGTTTAAAAAAAAAAAACGTTCCAAGAAGTAAACTAAAGTCAGCTTAAGAATCACTCAAAGTCTTTGAGCAGAGAATTAATAAGAAGGTGGTGGTGAAACTGAAACCTGAAAGTGGCTTTAGCCGTTAGAATTACGCAAAACCAACCTAAAATTCCAAATTCCCAATCCTACCCTTATTCCCTGTACCGTTCAAAACGCTCACAGAGAGAATTTCCAATTTCCCAATTTTGTTTCCTTTTGGAAATCGGTTATATTTTTATTTTTTTTTTGTTTCCACCTCTATATAAAGGGCGTGACTCTCAGCCCTTCTATTCGCACCAGTGTCTTTCTCTCATTTCCCACCATTTACCTCTCAGATCTCTCTCTCTCTTTCTCTCTCTCTATTGCAAAGGTAAGCTTCTTTTTCTTTGCGTTTCTCTCTCTCTACTTTGTGAAATTCAGTTGAATTTTGTATTTTTTGCATTTTTGCTTTGGTGTTTGAGTTAGATCCGCATTTTTTTTTTAAGTTCGCTTGTTCGTGTTTGGTTACCGAGAAAATAGAGGGGAAGTAATGGAACGTGAATTTTGAATTTTTTGATTGAAAATGGAAGATTTTAGGTTGTTAATGCTGGATCTGTTGAGATTTGGATGGAAAAAATATGTGATTTTGTTGTTTGGAAGATGTGAATTGTGCAGGAACCACGTGCATCAAAGTGAAATTTTGGTGTTACTATTTGAATGTACGCGTTTTTGGTCAAGAATAGCAATGATGCGTGCTGATATTTGAAATTTTGATTGGAAATCTTTGTTCGTGTTTGGTTCAACCTTGAGAAAACAGAGGGAAAATAACGGAACATGAATTTTGAATTTTTGACGGTTTATTTGCTTGTGTTCTGTTTGAAAATGGAAGATTTTAGGTTGTTAAAGCTGGATCTGTTGAGATTTTGATGGAAATATGCGATTTTGTTGTTTGGAAGATATGAATTGTTCAGAAATCACGTGGATCAAAGTGAATTTTTCTTGTTACTATTTGAATGTACACGTATTTGGTAGAGAATAGCAATGATGTATGCTAATATTTGAAATTTTGATTGGAAATCGTTGCTCTAAGTTGGAATATCAATTTTTAAAGTTCACTTGTTGATGTTTGGTTCCCAATAAAACAGAGGGCTAATGGAACATGAATTTTGAATTTTTGACGGTTTGTTTGCTTGTGTTCTGTTTGAAAATGGAAGATTGTAGGTTGTTAATACTGGATCTGTGGAGATTTAAACGGAAAAAAAATGTGATTTTGTTGTTTGGAAGATATGAATTGTGCAGAAATCACATGGATTAAAGTGATTTTTGCTGTTACTATTTGAATGTACATGTTGTGCGTGCTGATATTTGAAATTTTGATTGGAAATCTATGTTTTAAGTTGGAATACCATGTGTTTGGTTCCTGAGAAAACACTAGGAAAGTAATGGAACTTGAATTTTGAGTTTTCGACGGTTTAACTTTTTGTTTTTTGGCTAAAAATGGAGGATTTTAGGTTGTTAATGCTGGATCTGTAGAGATTTGAATGGAAAAAAATGTGATTTTTTTGTTTGGAAGATATGAATTGTGCAGGAATCACGTGGATCAAAGTGAAATCTTGTTTTACTATTTGAATGTGTTCGTTTTGGCAAAGAATAACAATGATGCTTGGTAATAGTTGAAATGTTGACTGGAAATCTTTGTTTTAAGTTGGAATATCATGTGGTCATGTAGATCTGATACATTGCTTTGGAAATATGTTTATATACTTGCATATGCGTACAAGAATATATTTGTGTTTGTGTATATTAGCATGTCAATTTCTTAATCAATTTGAAATCAGCTAAATATTTTATTTCTTTTGTGTAGCAAAACAAAATAGATCAAGTTTTGTTTTTGTATTTGTTTGTTTAATTGTAACTTTGGCTTTATGCAGATAATTTATTAAGAAAAAGGAACTTAATTCGTGCTCATGGGATCGGTTGTCGAATCTGCAAACAAGGTATATATTGACTTTGTAGTTTCTGGCAATCATGGGGTCTTCTGGAATTTGGGTTTGCTTATGGTGTGCCTTGAAACAATTAGACTTTATTAGGGTTGGGAAATGATAATTAGCTCGTATGCTTGTTCTTATTGATGAATGCATGCAGTTTCTTCTATGAGAGAATCTTTTCTGTTTTGGAATATTTCTTGTTTTGACTTTTGATGTTATCACATGATAACTTTATTCAACTGCAGGAGGTTAATGGAAGCGTAGCTGTGAAGAACCCTACAGTTGTTTTTGTTTTAGGTGAATGTCTGGCTCGAAATCTTTGGTTATGATGTTTCTTACAGTTAATTGTAGTCTGTATGGTTTCTGCTTGTATATTATTTCCAATAAGGTCTTTGTGAGCGAGAGAATCTCAATTATTCACCAAGTATCTGATCTGGTCAGACTGCTAGAAAAGCTAATATGCTTAAAATATAAGGGAATCAGAATTTAGTTCCTGTAAAAGATTCTGGGTTGATTCTTCTTGGCTTTCACTTTAAGTTAGCTTTTTTGTTCATTGAATAAAAAAAGGATTGCCAGAGAAGCTGTGGGAAGGTCTTGTTCCCACAGCTTTCTAAATGATTAATTTACTTAATTGAATTTTGAAATCTACATGATATAAAAGATGAGTTGAGAAGAAAAGAGACTTACTTTCTTTGGAGATACTTGTGTATTTTTTATATCAGCTCTGTCTCCTTTTGAAAAAATAAATGATTTCTGTTTAGTTTTGAAAGACTGGAGGTTATTTAGGATTAATTTATAATTGCAAATGACCATGATGCTAAGATATGACGTCATAAAATGACACCTATGTGCTTTTAAAGTGGTTTGAACAACTGCTCTCTTTAGTGAAAAGGAAGTCATTTCAGCTATTT
Organism: Quercus aquifolioides; assembly: GCA_019022515.1. Classification (NCBI taxonomy): domain Eukaryota; kingdom Viridiplantae; phylum Streptophyta; class Magnoliopsida; order Fagales; family Fagaceae; genus Quercus; species Quercus aquifolioides. Next base: position 28,047,367 of record CM032333.1, on the reverse strand, counting down.
ACCTCATCAATGAGAGAGTGATTAGTCAACTGTTGCATCAAATGAATATGTCTAAACCCTCTGGTTTGATCCAAAGCTTAATTTTTAATTGTCATTTCCTACTGCAAATGGGTCCTAGAATAATGGTGAAGTACCAAAGCCATCCATAATGTGTGGGCAGGGTATTGCAGCTTGTTTGGAGGATGGAGGGGAGGGATTTAATGAATCCTATTTGGATGTTTTTATAAGGGGGAAGGGGAAGGGGGAGGAGGAGGGGTTTGAAGGGTGTTTTATCCCTCCTAACCCAGTAACCCCACTTTTTCAGTCTCCCCAAATTGGAGGAATTTCAAGCGAGGGGTTCCACTTATATTTAACTTTTTTTGTCAAATTTGCTCTTTGTGGTTTCAATTTATAACTATTTCTTTAAAATTAGCAAAAGAGGGTCATAATTGTCAATTAATATGACCATCTCCTCTCTCATCTCCTCCCCTTACTTAATTTTAAACATCCAAACAAAGGGGAAGTAAATCTATTCCCTTTCCCCATAAATTTTTAAAACATCCAAAGAAGGGGAAGGGGTAACCACTCCCCTCCCCTCCTTTTCTCTCCTTCCCTCCCTTACCCTCTACTCTCCTCTCCCCCCAAACTTCCAATTAGGTTCCTTTGAAAGAATATAAATGGGATCTTGGAATAATTTAAAGTATTAATATTAAAATTTGGCTACATGCCAGTCTCTAAACAAAAAGTAAGCTTCAAGGTGAGGGAGGGGGTAGCTTGAGATTGATGCATTAGTAAGGAAGACTCGTTTGATTCAAGTTGAGGGAACAAAGAGAAGTAGACGAAGACTTGAAATAACACTAGTAGAAGCAGTAAAAGAGGACATGCAAATTAAGGAGGTAATAGGGTAAGATTTAAGATAGAATGATGAGTAATACATGTGAAAAACCCCAATTACTCAGTTGAGGATTTATAGTCGACCCCATAGTTTTAGGATTAAGGCTTTGTTGTTGATTTCTATGTATTTCATAGAACCTTATGCTATTGTAGTAATAGGTTTGCTGCAAGTAACACCACTAATTCAAAGAGTTCTAAATAAAAAATGATTTTTGGATGGTCTATTAAGACTTCTTTATTGTGTGTGTCTGTGTTGCAACGTTATAATCTTACTGCATGAAGGATCTAAGGATCTTGCTATTATATCATAATAGAGCTTGTGTTATTTGCTTTTCTTGCATATTATTTTCTAGCCAGTCGTCCTCCTCCCATTTCTTTAAAAGTTCTTGTAGACCATTCTAAGTTGATTTCCTGATTCTTTTCATTGACCAGGTGGCCCGGGTAGTGGAAAGGGTACCCAATGTGCAAATATTGTTGAACACTTTGGTTATTCCCATCTAAGTGCTGGTGATCTTCTCCGAGCAGAAATCAAGTCTGGTTCTGAAAATGGGTAAGGTTTATATGAATATTTATCTAAACTATTAACATTGTATTTGTATTGAACAGCTATATTTAGCACGATTACCATCACGTGTAAAGAAAGTTACACCCAGCTTTGTAGAGCATCAATCTGGGCATGAAGTCTTACAATGTTATAACTAAATCTTTAAAAGTTGTGCTTTTGTGAATCATCAGTTCGAAAATGATTGATTATGTTTGGATTGCTAATTTACCCCACTGGCCCTGGGGTTGGGAAGGGGCTCCCCATCCCAAACCTGCCCATTGCCATCCCCTTTGCTATGAAATGATTGATCTGGTAACAAGTTAGTACTTGTTATTGTCCACTGAATTTCATATATCATAAATTTGTTTGCTCAGTGCCATTTTTTTCCCTGCCCATGCTTTTATTGGATTCACCATTGTGCTGCATGTGGGCATTATCAATGGAAGCATGTTTGAGCACTGCTCCAAATATATATATTTCAAATTTTTAATATTATTGTTTACAATGTATTTTGCTTGGTCTTCTGACAATACTTGCTATTTATTATTTCTGAAATATTCTTCTTGGTCGTCTGACTTGGATCTGGATATTGGATACTATATAATGTTGTTTTTGTTTCTCATGCTTTACAGCACCATGATTCAGAACATGATTAAAGAAGGAAAGATTGTTCCCTCGGAGGTAACCGTTAAGCTTCTCCAACGAGCAATGCAGGAAAATGGAAATGACAAATTTCTTATTGATGGTTTTCCTCGCAATGAGGAAAATCGAGCAGCGTTTGAGGAAGTTGTAAGCCCTCTGCATAAATCTTTCTTTTTATTTTGATTTTATTAGTTTTAGAATACATTGTCCTGTTTGGAGTAGTTATCTCTGAGTAGATCAGTTAGATTATATTTATTCGAAACTAAGATTTCACAATGCCTTGATGGTTATGCAGACAAAAATCGAGCCAGCATTTGTCCTGTTTTTTGATTGTCCTGAAGAAGAGATGGAGAGGCGTCTTTTGAGTAGGAACCAGGTTAGACAGCTGTGGTCTCTCTCTCTCTCTTTCTGCGGGAGTTAATATCCTTCCTCAGTTTAATTGTATCTTTCCTGAGGTTTTTCCCCTTAAATCTGAATTTTCTTTGTTCTTGTTCTTTTTCTGTGTAATGAAGGGAAGGGAAGATGATAACATTGAAACCATTAGGAAGCGGTTTAAGGTTTTCTTGGAATCTAGTCTCCCTGTGATTGAGCACTATACTGCTAGGGAGAAAGTTCGAAAGGTAATTTTTTCTTAATGTGTTAAGTTATGTATATATAACTTTTGGTTAAAATCTTCTTAAATGTTTATCCCAATACTAAAGTTGTGCTTTCATCCCCAGATTGATGCTGGAAGGCCTGTTGAAGAGGTTTTTGAGTCAGTTAAAGCTATATTTACCCCTAAAGATGAGAAGGTAAAGGGCCGTCGTCGTGCTTTGTGGGGGTTTTTTCAAAATAGACTTTGTTTTCTGAGGAATAAACTCACGAATTGAGTTTAAATGCTGTAGATTGAGGATTGTGTTGTCTCAATAATTACATAAGTGTGCTTTTGTAATTATAATTATTGAATAAAATGGTCTGAGGTAAATTTAGCTTTATTGGCAGCTTATAGTTTAATATTTAATATTTTCCACATTTTATAGAATTAGGGGAGTTGTGCAGTAGTGAATCAATCAGCTTTCCTGTGCCACCATCGTGGAATAGTTTTACAATTGACTGAATTTCTGTGGTACCAATAGAAATCATAAATGGCATGTGCAAAGGTGTAAATATCATGTATGTGTATATAATGTGCAGAGAACCAAGTTTTGCCACATATTGAGTTGTGTACAATGAAGTTGATTGTTTATGCTCAATGAATAAGTTGGATATGTCATTAATAAGTTGTGTCATGTGTCCTCCCCAAGTGTTAATTCTATTTTGCAGTTCTTGGAGTTAGCCTTATGACCAATCCACTTCACTATTGTCTGTATTAAATTTAAACAACATATATAGGACAGTGACTAGGCCCTCAAAGTACATTATGCAGCATATTGCTATTAACTACTACATGAACTGCAGAAAAAGAAGAAATTTAAAGTTCTATTTTTCTATTTCACTCACTGAACACAAATATGTGGCCACTTCTGTTGCACATTTTTCCATCATTGATGTTGATCTGTGGTATTTTCAGGCTGATTGAGTGCTGCATGTCTACCTTAAATTCAAATTTTATGTCTAATGAGGTAAATCTTTGATCATGAACTTTTAAGGTTTTCTATATATTTGTTTATGATGACAGTATGTTATTCTTAATTCCTAGTTTTGTTTTGCTTTTTTTTTATTTAATACTATGTGCTACAACTTCCTTGTTCACTTCTTGAACTGAGAAATGCCACTGAAATCAGAAGTTAATCATGGCTTAAAGAAAATTTTAAAATAAATCTGTGATTAAGAATACATTTTTAGCATCAATTCCCATGACGGTCATCTTGTTTTGGTTAGGTTAGGATCGAAAAATGGTTGATTTTGAACTTTAGAAAAATCTCACATGTTTGACAATCTCTTCAATATATAGATATATATATATATATATATATATATATAAATTGGTAGATAACGAAAAAACTTTTATTAAAAAGGAAAAAAGCCAACCCAAGTACACTGGAAATATACCATAGGGGCAAGAACCAAGAACCTAGATTACAAAAATCAATTAAAATAGGAAGGGAAAAACATGAATATTTTGGCAACACTAAACTCCATTCAAGGAGAGTAAAAAAGAAAACAGCCTTAAGCTAGAGAATAGACTGTTCACAGCCTTCAAAGCATCTAGCATTCCCTCCAAATGCATCGCATCAAACAGTGCGCGGTATGAACCTCCAATTAGCTATATTTCGATGTCGAATGAGCTTTCCTTGCCATGAAGCTAACAACTCAATAACCCTATGCGGCATAGTCCAATAAATACCAAACAAACAAAAGACCGTAGTCCACAACTCATAAGCTATAGGGCAGTAAAGAAGAAGATGATTACCAATTCCCCACAGCCCTTACACATATAGCACCAATCAAGAACTAGAATATGCCTATTTTGAAGATTATCTGTAGTAAGAATTTTACCTAAGGAGTTTGACCAAGAAAAGAAAGCTACTCTAGGAGGAACCTTTGATTGCCACCCCATTTTCCAAGGAAAAGATATGATAGTAGTAGGGCAAAGAGAAGAGAAGAGAATTTCATCCAAAAACAAAAGTAGGGTAAAGAGAAAGATAATAACCTCGCACCTCAAAGCCTTTACTCATAGCTGGCTTCCAACAAGCTTTGCAAGATCCAATTACCTGCACATTCGTTGAATAGACCAAATCCATAAACAAACAAAGTAAGGATTGTAATTCCCAATTGTGCACTGGACGACAAGACTACAAAACTATATATCCCAATGTACCGCATGACCTCTGTAATGGAAAAATTTCATGTTTGACTAATATGATAAAATTCTGGAAAAGCCTCCTTAAGAGAACAACCCTTACACCACACTTCCTCTCAAAACTTCACACGAGCACCATCTCCCACACAATATCGAAGGAATAGTATGTGCCCTGTTACCTTGTTTATGCACAACTCCTTGAGAAATTGAAATGCCTGATGTGTATATATATATTATATATATGTGCATGAGACTTTCGTATATATATCATTCTTACTTATCAAAAAAAAAAAAAATATATATATATATATATATATGCATGTGAAAAGAAAGGAATAGAATCTCCTTCACTGAATAGGCAATTAATGATTTTCATGGTGAAAGAAAGGAATATCTCTGATCGTGTTCGCTTGACAAACATCTTTATGTGCATGTGAAAGAAAGGAATATCTCCTTCACTGAATAGGCAATTAATGATTTTCATGGTGAAAGAAAGGAATATCTCTGATCATGTTCGCTCAACACACATCTTTATGTGCAACATTTATCAGTTGTCCTTTGCTGAATTGGCAATCGATGAGTTTCATGGTTAAAGTATGGAATATTTCTGAGCACGTTCTTTTGACACACATCTTTATACGCACAATGCACATATATTGAACAACTTATATAGGCTTCCATGTTTTTGTATTTTCCTTGGGTAGTCGAAGTTACATAGACAAATTATTTTCATAAATATGAATACGTTAATATATTATAAATCAACAACATTTTTTCCTCCTCCCTTAAAACCTTGGGTCTGTTAATTCAATTTTAAGTAGGTTCAGTTTCTTGGTTCCTGCAAAGAGTAGTGATTGAAGATTGTAGTATGACCAATTTACATGAGATCTATCCATGATGGAAAAAGTAGTACATAGTTTGCATGAGAAGTCACCTGCAAAAGTAGATGCATGTATATATATATATGCAAAATTGTACGAGTTAATGTTTCAGCTTGCTGACTAATTTTTCTTACTGGTATCCTTATTTCAGGTGATGTATTGTCGCTCTATGATTGTACTTTATCGGGGATGTTATGTCTCACATTTGTCGATTATTATAGAAGGTTGTAGTTTATGCAACGGGGTTTGTACCTCCATATTTTTATTATTGTGACTGAATTCTTCATACCAAGATTAATGGTATTAATAGCAATAAACCTCCTTATTCTAATGTCAACTATGATTTTTTTTTCCTTCACTTTTTTTTTCATCAGGCATTGGGCTATTTAGGCAATGGCCTAAGCCCCAAATAAAATATAATAAATTATATTTATTTGTCTTATAATGTTGTAAAAAAATAATTATATAAAAAAAAAAATTTAAGGCCTTCCGCTTCCAACAACAAAAAAAGGAAAAAAAAAAAAAAACTTCTATTGACCAATAGAATGTTTTGTGTCTTACAATGTTCAGATTTTAATTAAGGCAGTTTAATGATTAAAAATTATTTTTAGAATATTATATTCTTTTTTTAATGTTGTGAATTCTATTTATCCGTTTAAGAATAAAAAATTATATTATATTTATGCGTTTTACTATATTTGCGATAGTTTAAGAGTGAAAATTTTCATTCTCCCAAAAATTTTATTTGCTTAATCTTTTTATTAAAATTAAAATTGGAATTAATAATTTTCTAGGCATTCATTACTGAAACCTATAAAATAATACTATGACCATTTTTTCAAGCTTGATATTTTTAAACAATTTATTCTAATACTTATTGTTTAGATTTATTTTTATTTCTAAAATTTTAGAATATTTTTATAAATAGATGAAAATAGTCAAATTAACATATTAAATTATGAAGAAAAAAAAAAGAGCTTTTTTTAAAACATTTATTGCTTACAAAATATTAACTAATAATATATTTTACATTTATGCATACAAAAAGAAGTTATTCAAATTAAAATTGATAACATCTTTAAGATTGATTATCTCACCAGAAAGATTAAATAAATTAGAGATATTATCAATTAAAAAGGAAATCATAGTGGACCTTGAACACAAAAACAAAATTATTGTAATCTTGCATCTCACAAAGTAAAAAAAAATAGATTTCTTAAATGAAATAAAATTCAAAATATTTAACATATAAGAAAATGCTCCAATCTGTCCAAAAAAAAAAAAAATGCTCCAAAATGTGCTAAGTTGGACCTAGCTTGGGGTTTTCATGGATACAAATTTAAACAAGGTTTTAAAAATTGAAACGGTCTAAGAACCGAAAATGGGTTTAGTTCCCAGTTTTTACCATATAAACCTACAGTTTTCAATATTGAATGGCCAATTTTTTCAGTTTTAACCAGATCAGTCTATGTCCAGTTCAATCGGCTGGTTTGGTTCAGCTTTTAAAACCATGAATTTAAATGAAGTTTGAAATGAATATTCTTGAAACGAAATTGAGGTATTTAATACAATTTAGAATTTGCAACTTTTAAAAAAATTATTTTATATTTAAAATGATCCACACATATGAAAAATCATCATAGCAATGTGGCCATATTTTGAATGAAATGCATATAACATGCCAATAATATGATTGTGGGGGCCTTTTTTTTGCTATGTTAGGCTGGGCTGCCCCTTCGTGAATGTAGGCCCAAGTGTTCTAGGTTGCAGGAGTCGAGACCGGGCCAACTGGAACTCAACTTGGCCGGCTTGTGCGCGAACTATGCCTCGTCTGCCAGGGGAGTGCTTACCGCAGGCTGAGTTGTTACAGAGAAAAGCTTACGGCAAGCAGAGCTATTTCAGAAAAAAATGCTTGTGGCAGGCAGAGCTGTTTCAGAGAAAAGCTTACGGCAGACAGATATAATTGATAAACAGAACCATGTATTCTGGAATGACCAGATAGTCCTTTTAATGGGAAATGACCAAATAATCCATACCTATAATAACATTTAACAATCTTTGACAAATAAATAGTAAAGGAAAATGGTAATAAAAATTAATCAACAGACATGGAATAAGTTCAGTTCGGTCCGCAGGAGTAAAGCCAAAGAGGAAGAACGCCTCTTCTCAACGCGATTAACCTCCGAGGAAAAGAAATCCTGCCATGGAAGTTAATGGGTTTGAGGGAGGCGGACCCGAATGGACAATACCCGAAATAAGTATAGAAGAGAACAGGGATTTGAGAGGGAGAGAAAGGAAGAGACCTATCGGTGCATGCCACTAACTCTCACTCTCTTTCTTTCTATCTTTTCTCCCTTTTTTCCTTTTAGTCTTTCCTTAATGATTTCCACCTTTGTGGTTTTTTTTAGTATCGTGCTTCCCCTGTTTTCCTAAGTGTGTTACAGAGTATTTTCTTAGTATTGTATTGCCTTGCTCTTGTTGTTGTTGTTTTTGTACACGGTAGAGGCTCCCTTCTTATAGTGCCTACCGTGAACGGATTTTACTATTCTACCCTCCAACCACCTTTGTCTGGTCCGGGCGTACTTGCCGACCATTACTGTTCCGTCTGCGGGTACCCTACTACAGACAAAGACAACCACTTTGTCCGTTAGCCTGCCGTGGCATTTCTGTCTGCCGCGGTGATATTTCTCTCTCTCTATCCCTCATGGCATGTACCTATTGGTTCCAACTCAGCTTTGCCTCTTTTGGGTGATATGTCATCCCAGCAGGACGTACCCCCCAAAAGAGTTTGAGCAGGAACCTTAAAACAGGCCTTCCCCTCTCCCCACCACCAAACCACGCCTTCTTACCTCTGACCCACGACCCCACCACGTCCTGTATTGGCCGGGTACAGGCTGGTCGTGCCTGGGCCTTGCGCGTGTTTATGTCTGAAATCTGCCTGCTGTTCATGCATTTGCCGTGGACTGGAGACTTTGCTTGCCTGCCGTCCGTTTCTGGCTTTTCATGAGCTGCTGCTCTGATTTCCCGCTCCTTCAGGATCTGGGCCTTACTCAGTATTGGGCTTTGTGTTCCTTTCAGCCCAATTCGTTAATTGTCTTTGCTTCCTTCCGCATTATTTAGCATTTCCTGCCGCGGTGACTTCTTCCTGCTGGGCCTTTTCTCAGGCCTGCCGTTCCATTCTTTCCCCCAGTGGCTTAATGTGACCACTGGTGTTCTTGCTCATGGGCTCCCATGTCCCTTTCTTTTCCCTTGGGCCTCTCCGGCCCATTTCTTTGGACGTCCTTGGCCCGTTTACTAACTCCGTATCCTATGGGCTCTTACTAACTTAATTGGGCTTCCCCGGCCCAATTTCCTCATTCTCATCCTTGGGGTTCATGGGCTTGCCATTATCCCCTACTTTCTTTGTTTACTTTACTTTGAGCCTGTCGCGGCTCATTCTCTCTTTTCCACAACACATACTGCCCATGGGTGCTATTTTCTCTCTTTCCGGGTCTTTTAGGCCCATTTACTTCCTCAAGACCCATTCATTCGTATTGAGGGGCCTGTGATCCATTGTTCCTGCCGCTTGGGCCTAATGGTTTTCTTTCACTTGGTCTGCCGCTTCTCTGCTGCCCGCATTGCTAGGTTGGGCTGCTTTTGTCTATTTCGAAAAAATGACCCTCAACAATGATTAATATTTCATGATTTTGGAGTGATCATTATGATATTAGTAAAAAGAAATCAATTCAATTGAGCCTAAAATTGTTAAAATCAAATAAATATTAAATTGATGGCTTTGTAAAGAAGTTTCCAGCGAGGATCACCGTTGGAATATTGGAAGAAACTAATAATTTTCACATAAAATAAATTTAAATAATAACAAATTTCCACCTTATACTCCCAAAATGTGTAGAACTGAGTTTGTAGGCATGGAATTGAGTTAATGCGTAGAGCTGATTTTGCAGGCATGAAAAATGTGTTAAGTTTCTGTAGAGTTGAACCACAAAATATTTTTATTGCTTATGGTATCTGCCGATACAAGATTTCAGAGGCACAAGCAATTTTTAAGATGAGGTAATGCTTAGATACAGCATCACTATAAGGAAATCCTTATATTATTCATAAGAGAGGCTAAATGAGAATAGAGTTGTTCATGGGATCAAAAAATGCTAATCTTGACTTAGGAGATTACTACAAGGAAATGTTAAATATATATATATATATATATATATATATATATATATATATATATACACACAAAAATGTTACGTCCACAATATTTTTCACAACAATTTCATAACAAATAATATGTGGCTAACAATTTTTCACCTATTATTTATTATGAAAATATTGAAAACTTAGTATTATTACTCATAGGGCATAAGGGCCATTATGACTTTACATCATCCTCACCTCCCTCCGGCTTATCACTAGCAGCCTGCTTAGAGTTTCAAACTCAGCGGTGGCAACTAAGCATGAGACTTGTGCTCATTGAGAGACTTAACCCAACACCTTACGACACGAGTTGACGACAGCCATGCACATTCACTTATTACAAAGATGGTGCGATTTTGTTTTTTTTAATTGCTGCTTTCAATCTTCAGAGAAAGATACTTCGGGATAGAGGGGGAAAAAAAAAAAACAAATTTGAAATAAATCTATGCTTTCTGCGAAGATGTAGTTTGTAAATAAAACAATTCCTTTTTTCACGTATCCACAATTAATGTAGCCTTAGATGCTTCAATTGTCAATTCTAGAGTGTCATGTGGTGCATTTTTTTAAAATTCTCTTTATTTACTTCAAAAAAGTTTGCATTTATATCAAAATATTAGTCTATTGAATTAGCTAATAAAGTAAATGCATATATTAATTATCTATAATTGTGCATTAATTATTTGTATGAAAGGAATTTATATGATTATTTTTATAAATTTTATATAATAATTTTTTTATTTGGTATAATAATAAAAACCATAAAATGTAAATATTTATAAATTCACTAAAATTAATTTTAACCATTTAGATTTCCTAATACCTTTGTGGGTTTCAATTAGCTCAACTCGTAAATCTCTGACAGTTTAATAAAAGATATAAGGTTCAATCTCCGTGCTACACTAAAAAACTGATAGGTGTCTTGATCCAATGATAAAGAGCTATTATCAGGAATGGATGCCAAATATTGAAACTCTATAAAAAAAATAAAAAATAAAAAGTTTCCTAACACCTTTTAGTGACATGTAATAATATATATATATATATATATATATATATATATATATACAGAGAGAGAGAGAGAGAGAGAGAGAGAGAGATGAGTTGAATTTACACCTTTTCACCACCATAAATCTCTAATAGTTCAAAAATAATATTATCTTATTTAATTAATATAGCATGTTTTAGTTCTCTCTCTTATTTATTATTGTAAATTACAAAATTCTATCCTATTTTCTCTCTCATGCAACCAAATTCTCTCATGTTTTCTCTCTCCATTGCTTCCTCTTGCCATATTGATATGAGTTCTTCATCCATCATTAAAGAATCAAGAACATGTGTACTTTGGCTTCCAAAAGATGGCAAGAGGAAGCAACGGAGAGTGAAAACAAGAGACAAAAAGTGAGACAAAAAAGGTAAAAACTAGCTTAATTCCAGAAAGTTAAAAGTATTGTGAGACTCACAAACAGTAGATAATTTAAGAAAAAACTAACTTTTGATCCGTTGTCAAATGCAAAAGACTAACAATTTGGGATGGAGAAATTTTTTTTATTTTATAATTTTATAGTTTGGGATGAGGGAGATTTGAATTCTGAATGTCTCTATTCAAAATCCTAAGGGGTACTAACCAATTGAATTACAGAATTTTGACAAATTATTGAAATATTGGAAGAAACTAAAAACTTGTTGATGTGCAATACATAAGCTGGAAAATGGAAAACAATTGCTAGTGAGACAGTTTATACTGGAAAATGGAAAATAGAGTACTGGTAGCAATCTAATACTAAAAAAAGCTTTCAAACAAATATAATCCCATTTTCCTTAATGGTATCAATGACAATCCCAAGTTTACCCTCAATTCTCTCATCCTTTCTAGGCTCATAAGACATTGCAAATACATCAGCTTCCTTGGACCTCTCTGCAATTAGTTGCCCTACAACTCGACAGGCATTGTGATCAGTGAGTGATGGTAATGAATACCTCAGATCCTTTGAGTTTGTAGTAGCAACAGATATAACTTTGCTGGTACCCCGGTGCATTACTTTGGCATGGATAAATCGTTTTGAAAAGAAAACATTTAGTAAAAACGGCCTCATGAACATATCTGTCCTTTGCTTCCATGATTTCCTATTAGGCCTTTTAGCAAGCTCACCTCGAGATCGCCGGGTCCAGGCAGCTTGAATGAAAGAATCCTAAAAAAACACATGTGAGAGAGCTGATTTCCTTTAATTTAAAGAAATATTAATGAGTTAAACTGAACAGAGTATACAAATTATTTAAAGAAGAATGTATTTATTATTTTATCAACCATTACTTTTTGTAATTCAAATGAACAGTGAAACTGACCATAACAACCAACCTCAAGAAAGAATGACTAATTGGGTGCACATTTCACTTGGGAAAAAAGTTTAATCCTCATTCTTGCAGGCTATAGGCATTAGAAATCATAACTCAAGCAACAGATACGAGAGGTCAACTTGGTAAAAATAAACAGGAAGTTATTACCCAATATATTTGGGAACAACAAAAGTACCAACAAAACAACCTTTTTCCACCAAGCAAGCGAATTAAGCTTCTCTACATGAAAGAGAAATATGCAGTGGCCTATTCAGAATGAAATTTGTAAGATAAAAAGGTGAAGGCAGACACGAAAAGGCCACTTCAAACAAAATTTTATTATTCAATCTACAGAATGGCTCTCCCTAAAAAAATTTCCATAAAATAAATGAGCTCCTCTTTAGGTGGGTTACTTCAGCATTAAGCTGAGTTTGGATTGTACTTAAAACAACCCACGTCTGCGTTTGGCTTTTTTTTCCTGGTCCTGTGCACTGTTCACGAGACCCACAAGTACGAAAAAACGCAAATTTTGCTTTAAAATTGGGTCTCACGGTACTATTCACACATTTCAAAATTATTTTGGTACAGTGTTTTCAGCAATAAGCAGTATCCAAACAGACCCTTAAAATTACTTGCAGCTTTTTCTCCATATGCAGAGCAGTAACTAGTAAGTATAGACATCATAACAACAGTGTTGGAATGTTGTTCTCTATTTGCAACGCACCTAACCCTCGAGACACTCATATAACCATGCCAACTCATTTAGTTTGATCATTCAATTGGTAGTCTTCTCAAATGAGGGTTAAAAGAGAAGATCAAACCAAGGAAAATTGAATGTCATCCTCATGAGCAGGTGCCATATTCAAAGAGTGGTTATAATTGCTGAAATGCAATGTGCTGCATTTTGAATAACAGAATGATTACCAATAATTATATTTTTTTTATAACTAAGAAAATGAATCTGCCCATGTCTTGTCTCAAGCCTTAAATGAGGAGGGTTGCAATAGGTTGATGTGATTAGGTAAAGATTCTACTTAATTAAGTCACTTCCAAGGTATGGCATATGAATACTAGTGGAGGCTGATATATTTGATTAGGCGAGCTAGAGTGCCCAACAACTTTCCCTCCTTGTACCCTAACTCTGAACCTTACCTTAATTATGATGACTTAAGACTCCTGCCTACAGGATCAAGTTGCCTTTCAGACCTAAACAGAATAGCAACACCTTCTTTATGCCCTAAACCTAGTGGTTTGTGGTAAATTCCTAAGCGCATGTGTAGAATGGATTCACTCTAGGTTGTTTCAACTCTATTGCGAGGTTTCGGGCACACAATTGTCTTTATGTTTAATCTCTTCATCCTATCCAAAACATAATCACAAAGTGAAATTCGTTTGACATCTACTCTGGCTTCTCCTACTTAGCATAACATTTATATGTCATATAGCACAAAGTTTCTATGGATGCATAAAACCAAAAATGGTGCTAAAATGTAGAAGTTTCATTCATAATTTATTTTCCAATAGGACAGTTCATTTTTTCATAAATGAATGCATTCTTGTAAGATAGCCTTTATGGCTAGTAGTTTAATATGCTAAATTGGCCTGAATCCCAACGAATTTAACATACTATCATTCAATTAATGGAAATTAAGCACCCACTCAAATCAAGTTAACATCAAGATATAGATCTTTAAACCGTTGATGTAATATTCAAGTAGAACATAGCCAATGACTCAATGAAACTTCTTCCTTCGATAAGAATGGGTGGCTGGTAAGGTTGTGGGTTCAAAACCCTGATGGTACATGTGTAACTTACCAATAAAAAAACAGTTTCCAACCAAGTTGACAGTCACATTTCTAATTAATTGAACCACAAATGAATTTAGAATTGTTGAGACTTGAGACTATGTAATAACTAATTACGCACAGAACCAACTGGGTAAGTCCACTCCCCATTACAATGTATGTTTCAGATCAATCACCTTTCTTTTCAAGACACTACATTCATTGTCTCAAGAATTTCAACAAACACAATAGTCACATCAGACTCTGCTCTAAAATCAACACTAACTAATTTTTATAGCACAGAGAATCAAATTGGATCATATAGTTAATAATAATCACTTTAAATGCAACCCTCCAAACCGGTTTTGTGGGCTCTCCACTCGGCTACTACAAAGCTTAAAAACTACTAATTTAGCTGAAAAGGTTCTTTTTTTTTTCCTTCCATAATTCCATTAGGAATTGGGTTTGCTTATTAAATCCACAAAATGGGTTTCTGCTAAAAATTATTAAGTCCACTTGCATACATACCCTACACCACAAACCAAGATTTACCACCTGGGTTTTTAACTATTTCTAACATTCTAGCAAAAAAAAAAAAGGGGGGGGGGGGGGGGGGGGGGGTGGTTATACAAAGCTGAAAACTACTAATGATGCTGAAAAAGTCAATATTTTTCCCTTCAATTAGGACCTGGATGTGTTTATTAAATCCACAAACTGGGTTTTCAGCTAAAAATGATTTAAGTCCACTTACATACCATACCCAACATCACAAACCTACATTTACCAACTGGGTTTTCAACTATTTCTACAATTCTATCAAAATCAACTAAAAGAGAGGGAAAAGTGAGAGAGTAGCTGAAATGGCATACCTTTTTGAGTGTGGGGATTGGTGGGCTTGTGTTGGAAACAAAGCCAAAGATGCCAAGCTTGGGAAAGGAAGATGCCCAAGAAAGCGAGGTGGGTTTCACTGCGCGGCTTGGAAGCAACTCTGAGGGAAGAAGAAAAGGCGCTGATGATGATGAGGATGGTGTGGATAATATGCATGCTGATGCCATGTTAATGCTCTGTAGATGTCTGACTACAAAGAATATCACAGCAGGATCCTTTTCTTCTGGGTCGTCGTCCTCTTCCACACTCTCTACAGTCTACCACACTTCACAGTCTACGGCAATGGTGGGCTTTGGGGAGACACTCTTTAGATTGGGCAAAAATCTCATATTTGTTTGAGAATATGGGAGAAAATGATTATGAAATAAGGTAGAATGGTATAAAAACGTGGTTGGATGTCCTTTGGCCACGTAAACAAGCATAAAATATTTTTATAATAAATACAATTTTTTTAGAAGAAATATTTAGATGTGAAATTGTATTAACATAGATAAATATTTTTTTTAAATAAATACGTAATGGTTTTGTTAAAAGTAATGAAAATTATATATGATTATAAAGCTTTTTTTGTTATAAAGCTTTAAAACCATAACCTTTTTTTTTTTATTTGGTAGTTTGTTTAGGTTCATTTCTTTTTCTTCCTCTAAAAAAAGGATAATTTTTTTTTCTTTGAATTTGACTAAAATTTGACATGAAAATATTTCTAAGATTTTATATTTATTTTTTTTAGTAAATATTTGTAGCTATATTCTTATTTATTTAATTTTATTATTTTTTATAATTATTCATTTAATAATTAAATTATTTATTATATCATCGGTTAGACTATCGGTTCAACTTTGGTTGGACCACAAACTTGGTAATCAGTCCATTTTTCAGTTATTTGACCGTTTCGGTTTTTAAAATCATGGGAAAAATAGTCAAATTTGTAAGCAAAATATTTTTTTGGAAAATATTTTTTTCATTTTTATTTTCTAGTCAGTTTGCAAGTAAAATTCTTTTTAAAAAGTTATAAAACCTTTTTTTGTTAAAAATTATCAATAAAATAAGTCTAGGATATTAGGAATTTGTGGGTGTCTGAGGATTGAGGATGGATATGAAGAGTTGCCATATAATTGTGGGGATGCCGCGGTCCATAGACCCGAGGAGGAAAGGCGCCCGAGGAGAGGAAGAGATGAGTCAAAGTACTCTAAGGCATTCCAAGTGAGAGTGAGAATCTGGAGAGAGAGAGAGAGAGAGAAAAAAAAAATTAATGGTCATAGGGGAAATTTCTAGTTTGGAGTAACCTGTCGCCTCTGCATTAAATGATGGGTAACAGCTTTATTAGCTGCATTAATGAGGAAGTGACCTAAACAGTGTAAGTCACAGCTAAGCAAATTTCTTCCACCACTTTCTTCAAATGTAAAAAGTGACAACTGTCATGGGAGGAGGGATGTTAGGTAAGGATGAATGGTTGAGATATGAAAAGAGAGGAGTATATAAGAAAAGGAAGGTTCACAGAGAATGGAGGGTACACAAGAATCAAAAGACAAAGAAGAAACAAGAAGAACATTTAGAGAAAAGAGAGTGAACAGTAATAATTCTTGTGTAAATGTGGTCTTCTCAGGCTAATTTGTATTTAGAAAGCGATTCATCCATCTAATAAGATCGGCCCTTTCTTCCTTATTTTTCTTGTCGGGCGGAGTCCTCCTTTTGTTGTTTGTATCCCTCTCTTATAAATTCATTGTTTTGGGCCACGATTGGACCAATCCAGCCACTATTCTAAGTGGGCTTGGGCAGCTGGTTCGTTTGGTCCCTACAGAATTTATAAAAAAAAAAATTAAAATAATAAATTAGAAAGGAATGAAATATAAAAGAAGTGATGGGTACATTTATTATTTTTAAAATTAAAAGATAGGAGTAAAATTATTTTCTTTCTTTGGGCTTCCTATGGTTTAGAAAAAGAGAATGACAAGAAAAAAAAATTGTAATTGGGTAAATTTTTTTTACTTTTTTATTTGTATCTTTTATCGAAGTAGGAATAGAATTAAAAAAAAATAAAATTACACTCATCTTTTCTCAAGCTAATTTTGAATTATACAATCATATATTCTTATAACTATTGTGCGGTCAAAAATTAACTAAAGTCTGAGCTCTGAGTCAACACTTAATTGTCACAACTAATTTATAATGAATGAGAGATAGATAATCCACAATGGGAGATCTGAAAAAAAGTAAAAATTGAATAATATGGGTTTAATTGATAAACTAAGAAGCTCTATTTTTGTCAAGGTTACATGCATCCAAAAGCAAATACAAATTCTCTCAACTCTTTTCTCTTTCTAACTTTCTATGTCCCTCTATGTGTGCATGGAGCCTTTATTTATACCCCTAAGCCTTCTTCTCAGTAGTGGACTGTCATGATGAGAGTTAAGAGATATTTATCCCATCACGTGTCTCCTCCTCTCATTTTGATGATGAAGATGAACTCATTCAATGATAAATGCGGTTGTGTCAGGTGAAAATATCTAATTAATGCAGAGTTTACTATTGCTTGATTTAGGGGCTACCTCCATGAGTTCCTCGGACTACTTGGACATCTTTCATGGGCTCTAGGTTCTCCTCAAGTATGTCATTGGTAGGGCACCCTCAGTTGATACTATCTAATCGACTATATTTCATCAGCATCCATAGATGGAGAAAAAGTTTCCTTCCTGGGGTGGGTCCTTGGTCCCTCGATTAAGTCTAGGCCCATTTTTCCAAAGGACATTGGTCGAGCTTGGCCTCTCAAATCACCTTGTCTTCTTAGTGGACTCATAGTTCGCGGTCCGTAGAACACAATCAAAGGACCACTCTCCTACAACTATTTATTTATTTGTTTATTTTTATGACCTTACAACTATTTTAGTGTTATTGCAAATGAAATTAAAATTATATTTTAATTTATACAATCATCCATAATTTAAGTTTCTCCATCTCCAATTATTGAATTATAAAAATAAAAGTCAAAATATATTATTTTAAATAATATTTATACGAATGAATGAGCCTTAAAAATAAAAAATAAAAACCTCTATGGATCCACTAAGTCCTATATTTTCTAAGAAAATATAAATTTTTTTTCACAAACTTTTTGTTATAAATCGTTTATGTGATAAATTATGATTATAATTAGATTATTATCCTTTTCCTAAATTTATTGCTAAAGAATCCCAATTGCCAACAAACATCTCTACCAAAAAAAATGTCAAATGTATCTTTCTTTAAATAAAAAAGAAAAGAAAAGAAAAGGTGTGCGTTACCGTTGCACTCTCGCACCAAAGATTGACCCAAAAAAATAACAAACCAATAAAACGAACCGAATAGACAGATCAGATCTCACCGAACGAAGAACACGAGACCAAAGGGAGAGAGAGAGAGAGAGGCGAATCAAACTGTATTCAGCTCAGTGCTTTTTTTACACACACCAAACACGACGTCGCATTACAATGCTGCCGCCTCGCTTTCCCTTCTTCGGCGGAAGCGGCGGAGGAGCTTCTTCCAATTCCACCACCACCGCCAACAACCGAAATCCACCGAAGACCACCACCACCGCCGAGTCCGAGTTCCGTCAACGAGTTCCCACTCTCAAAATCCAACCGGACAAGGACGTGTACCGCCCCGGCGATCCTCTGATCGTCACAATCCAGATCTCCAACCCCGACACCGCCTCGTCGCTCTTGCTCGACCGAATCGGTTTCGAAATCAGGGCCGTCGAGAAGCTCGATTCTCAATGGTTCGCCACTCACAAACCCTTACCTGGATCCAAACAACGACGAGGTCTCTCTCTCTCTCTCTCTCACCTTCTTCTTCAATTTCTTCGTTTTTGTCATTTTCTCAAAGCTGAAATACGAGTGTTGATTTTTTTTTTTTTTTTTTTTTTTATATTAGGCGAATTTGTGTTTGTGGAATGCGCGGTGCCTTCGATGGTTTCCAATCAGATTGTTTCCGCCGGCGCCACTAAATCATGTATGTGTTTTGTGCTGTTTTTCTCGCGATTTTGAATTCATGAACTTAAAAGGCTTGGATTACTCAGAGTTTTTAGTTTTACTGTAAACAACAGCAACAACAACCAAGTCTTATTAGTCCGAAAATTTCGACATTTAGCTATGGATTCTCCTTAGAATCCATAGCTAAATGTCGAAATGTATCAAAATTGTTAAAGAATGAATAGCACCGAGTTCCATCGAAGAACATTTGTACGTGTTATATACTGTTTTTCTTGCGATTTTGCATATGAATTTTCAATTCAAGTAATGTGTTTTTTTTGAAATTCAGTGATTTTATTTGTTTTTGTTGAATTCATGAACTTGTGTTTTTGTATAACAAATTAATTTATTGCACTGTGAAATACACTAAGGCTTGGATCACTGAGTGTTTTTAGTTTTACTATAACAACAGCAACAACAACCAAATCTTAGTAGTCTGAAAATTTCGGCAGTTCGCTTTGGATTCTCAATAGCCTAACCAGGGTCGGTCGTGTGTATTGCTTTTAATAAGTGTTTTTATAGGTGATTATTTAGAAATGTAGCACAATTTCCCCTTTTTCTAAATAGGAAAGAGGATTTTTTTTTTTTTTTTTTTTCCAAAGAACATTTGTTCTTGTAGGTACAGTGAATTTTGAACATTGTTTTCTGAAATGTTTGTTTTGCAGCTATATTAGCTGTTAGTTTCTTTGTTTGTTGCTATAGAAGTAGCATCAATTTAGGTGATGTTATAGAGAAATGCTATGTCCGCGAGATTTTCACAACAAATCTTAACTAGCAAGTTGTTACTGGCTGTTATGGGTGGGCAAAAAAGTAATTTAAGTGGTGGATTCAAAATTAGAACCAATAACAACTTATCACCTGACATTTGTTGTGAAAGTGTTGTGAAAATGTTGTGGGCGTAGTAGCACTTCTCGATGTTATATGCTATCTGCTTATATTGCTTTTTGTTTACTGCTATATCTGCTTTGTCTCTCTCTTTTGGTTGAATCAAATATTCATTCATTTGAATCTCTCTTTAGACATTGTCATGTCACTTGTGTAGCTAGTTGGTTTACAGAGAAGGGTAATAATTTGTCAACGCAAAAGAAGAACAAGCAGAGATTCTGCTTTGATGACACCCAAGTAGAACTATAGGGTATAGAAGAAGAGTTAATCCTTTAATCCAAATTGGAGGTTGGTGCTCTATGAATGTCGATAATCTTGGGTTTCCATGGAGCTCCAAACTCAAAATTCTTTGGCTGAGTCTATATGAATCCAAGCTTGTAATTGGTTGATTTTCGTAAAAAGTTGCAGTGTGTTGTTTTGATGGTCAATATTTTGAGTGTTGTGAATTAATTATATGGTGTCAATATTGTTATGTCAAACTCTGTCTAAAGTTTCCTATTCTATCATTTTGATTCAAGCCAATTGATTCTGTCAAACATTGCAATGCTACCTGCAGATGTGGTGCGAACTGTGCTGCCAGACATTATACCACCATCTTACAAGGGGGCTACAATTCGCTACTTTTATTATGTTAAAAGTACTTTGTCTGGACAATGGTTGATACTGGAAAATGGCCACTCTCATAGAGAGTCAGTACAAGGTTTTACTGAACTGGTTGGTCTCCTTTAACTTGATTTAAAGTTTGCTGAAATGATTTTGCTTGCTTATTTTGTTTTGTTTTGTTTTGTTTTGTTTTGTTTTTTTTTAAATTTATGAAAAAACACTTGTAGCCACTAACATTTATATTGCTTGACCTTTTCTTCATATGGATAGCATCTTGTGATGGTTGTTATATTCATATATTGTCTGATACAACTATGAAGCATGCTTATCAACTGCAACACTGCACAATGCAACAGCTGGGGTTTCATGCCTAAGATGACATCATTGTACAGTATTTGTAGTCACTAATGCAGGTCTTTGCTTGGAATTTTCTTCATATGAATAGTGTGATGGTTGTTATATTCATATGATGTCTGATACAATTGTACAGCACATGGTACATATAGTTGCATAAATGCCAGCTAAGTGATATTCTTTAGCTAGATCATTATCTGATTTTTTGTTTGATATATATTCATTCACATTCATTAGAGGATATGGATCTTGAAACCATGACCTTACCCTTCATCCCATTATTATTGGAGAAGTGCCAGTTGAGCCATAACTCATTTGCAACAGTAGAGAAATGTCTTTGATAACCAAATCATGATATGCTGGCTATTGCATAAACAGCATGAACAGTGGTGCATCATGAGTGATAATAAATGAAGTGACAACTCTAGTTATGGTCACATAAGTCCGTAACATGTCTCGCATGATATTTTAACTCCTCTAACCTGGAACAACAAGTATCAGTGTCCAAATTTGTTCCAACACCTCTGACTACTTGCAACATATCAACAAACTTCTGAAATATTAAGTAAGCATCCAGAAATTCCTAACCCTTATTATATTTACTTGTGTAATTTACCAATAAAAAAAATGACTTTTCTGGTTCTTCCATCAGATGCAGATGTAACATTAGCAGTATGGTGTTTGTTATACCTATCCAAAAAAAAAAGAAAGAATAGCATTTGTTATGTCCAGACATTAGCAAACATGTGCAGTCACATGCTCACAAACACACACATAGAGGCGTACATACATGTGTATATATGTGTTTGGGTGGTGGGAATATTGGAGAAAACCTCCAAGTCCTTGTTTACATGCCAGCCTTTTAGTAGATTGATTTGATATGATGAGTTAGATTTTAATTGTTGAATTTTAATCAATACAGGAAGATCGTATACCATTACAAGTATGGGTCACTCAAAAAACCAGTGGCTTGCTAATGGAAGATGGTCAAAGTGGTGGTGAGTTTTCCTTTATGTTTCATTTACTCCAAAACCTATGTCACTGCTTTCTCAGAATTGGATTCGTTTGATTCAAAATATGGCTTGTGAAGATTATTGAGTCAACCTATGGGTTCCCATTAGGAATTTTCTGTCTCTGTAACAAATTTAAGTGTCCTTAATATGTTTAAACCACATAGGGTTGATTATTATGTACAAAATGGTGTATTCAAACCTTATTAAGCAGAGGGGAAAAAAGTGGAATGTTGAATCAATTTTTGTTTTTATGTAAATCAGTGGGAGTGATAAACAGTGAAGCTCTTGTTATCTTCACCCGTCTCCTGTTTGTGTTTTACTTGAAGTGGAGTTGAATATTGATTAGAAGTTCTAGTTTGCTCTCACTTTTAATGAGGAAAGTTCTTCACTTATCTTTCTCTAGCTGAGTATCCATGTATTTGCAATTTGCAATTGGCTATTGGCTATTGGCTATTGGCTATTGGCTATTGATTGAGTAGTTGTATAGGAAACAGTACCGGCATTGATGCTCATTGGAGCATTTTTATGCATCTTATGAGTATACAATTCATTTACCAAGGGCCTTTTTGGTTGTCCTATAGAATTGGATTTTCCCGTTTCCCTTCTTGAATGTGGCCTTTGAGAGAAGTTGGATTCATCACCATAGTATATGAAATACAATTAGAAAATCATGTGATTCCCTATTTCTGTTGTTTCAAATATTTCTATTGTTTACCCGTTCCCGTTCTAAGGAGGCTTGGATTTCTGACCTCATTGTATCTGCCTCAAAAGGGGAAGTAAGAGCTGGAATTTTCAATTCCGTCGAGCTCCGGAGGATTGGGAGCAGGAAAATGTTTGTTCTTTCATTGAGTTTATGTACTCTCACATGCCGAGGGGTGAGGGGGAGGATACTTTGACTTGGAAGTTGTCTAAGAAGGGGGTGTTTGATGTGCGCTCTTGCTATAAGTTGTTGTCTGGCCCCTACAATGAGGTTTTTCCTTGGGAGTGTATTTGGTGTGCAAAGGTGCCTAAACGGGTGTCTTTCTTTTTATGGACAGCAACTAGGGATGGGATACTCATTATCGATAATCTAGTTAAGTGTGGTCAGACCTTGGTTAACAGGTGTTGTTTGTGTTGTTGTGATGGGGAAACTGTGGATCATCTTCTTCTCCACTGTAAGTTTTCTCATGCTTTATGGAGTGCAATTTTCGAGGTATTTGGGATCCATTGGGTAATGCCGATGACAGTTAGCTCTCTCCTCTTTGCTTGGAGAAATTGGTTTGGAAAGCATCTATCAACCATATGGAATATGGTCCTGGCATGCTTAATGTGGCTGGTTTGGAAGGAATGTAATAAACGCATCTTTGAAGACAAGGAGGGAACCTTAGATCTTTTAAAAGCTCTTCTCTTCAGTACTTTGTTTCAGTGGGCGCGTGTTTGGGGTTTTACGAATTGTATTTCCATTTCTGATTTCTTACATTCTATTAGATTGGCATGCTTAATGTGGCTGGTTTGGATGGAATGTAATAAACGCATCTTTGAAGACAAGGAGGGAACCTTAGATCTTTTAAAAGCTCTTCTCTTCAGTATTTTGTTTCAGTGGGCACGTGTTTGGGGTTTTACGAATTGTATTTCCATTTCTGATTTCTTACATTCTATTAGATTGAGTCTTTGAACCTGCTGTAATTTTT
Organism: Quercus aquifolioides; assembly: GCA_019022515.1. Lineage (NCBI taxonomy): Eukaryota > Viridiplantae > Streptophyta > Magnoliopsida > Fagales > Fagaceae > Quercus > Quercus aquifolioides. The sequence goes on along the minus strand of CM032333.1, from coordinate 28,023,912 downwards.
CTTGATCAGAATGTTCACCATCGTGAACATGATGCTCAGTTTTTTTGAATAAAAGTTTTATTACCTATCAAAAAATCATTCATAGTGATGGATTTGTGCATTATGTGGTATGCAAATATGAATGCCTGATTCACATGCTAGTAAGATTACTCATGCATGTGAACTTTTAAACAGGGTTTTAGTTCCCATAGTACCAGCGTTTTCAGGGATCAATGAGTATATTTGTAACTCAGCCATGTAGCTTCACCTTTAGTTTGTACTCTTGTCCATGAATGTCCTACTTTTAAGTGTATCAATATCATGACTCTAGATGTTCAGGCTATGGGTACCATAAACACTGCTATTCCAACTTTTGCATGAGAGAGAGAGCTGAGTTAGCTTTCTGTTTGTGCCCTACATGCTCAGATAATTTGTTCATAACAAATACTGTTCTGTAATATTTTCAATAAGTAAATTTTATTTCTATAGTTTTTTATTTTATTTTTTATAATTTGATAGTTACAAGAAGGGGAGGGGGGATTTGAACCTTGAATGTCTCTATTGGAAACACCTAGAAGTGTTAGTTGAGCTGCAAGGCTCTTGACAATTTTACTTCCATAGTTGAAGTAAGGTTTGGCGTGCAACTTTTGCCGTTTGTGAAGAATCTCCTTTTGTCTGTATGTCAAATGGTGCCAGCTGATTTTTTATGCTTTCATAGGTTGTTTCGAATCTTTCGATGAATGAAAAGGCATGAAAGTGAACCTTTTTTAATATAATTTTTTATAGAAAGGAATATATCTGTTTCATAATTTTTTTTATTACTTATATATAAAAAAAAGGCATCCCAGTAATGCGGATCGGTATTATCTTGTTATTTATTTCTAATATTTATCTAATGTCATGTTACAAGTTCTAAAATCAGCGAAAAAAGCAGTTCAGCTTCTTAATTCTAACAGATTTTGAGTATCATATAGCTCATTGTAAAATCTAATAGGTTTTCATATGCATTAAGGAAAACCTGAAAAATGTCCTTTTGTCAATATTTTCAGGGATTGTTCCTTCTACAACCATCCAAATGGATATATTTTGGAAAGAGATGGATGGAGACTCTGATTGGGTAGGCTATTACTTTTCAAGTTTTGACACACGCACACACACTATCACACTTATAACTCTGCATGCATAGAGCCATTGTATATTTTGTTCTTTCAAGCAATGCTTTCCACTAACATCTTCAAAATAATTAGGCAAAAAGAGACATTTGGTCTCTAAAATTTGGGTCAGGTTATATTTTAGTCCCTAAATTTGAAAAGTTCCTTTTTAGTCTTCAAAAAATTGTAAACATGCTAAGTAAGTCCTTCTGTAGCCTTGCCGTTATAATTCTTGCTTACATGACAAAATTTGACAAAGCCACGCGGCGCTCTGTTATAAAGGCAAGGCAATGGAAGGACTAACTTGGTATGTTTACAATTTTTTGAGGACTAAAAAAGAACTTTTCAGATTTCAGGGATTGAAATAGAACCTAACCCAAATTTGAGGGATCAATTGTATATTTTCACTTAATAAGTAATTTAGTCATTTACTTGATCTTTTAGATTATAAAGCGGAATTACTTCCTTACAGGTTAGAGCTAATGACATATATGATGGAATTGAGGAAGGCTATGAAAGCTCAAGGGATGAGATCTCATCTGTTTCTTCCTACAATCCCATGAAAGAAAATGTACACAAAACTTTTGGAAGTTCACTGTCCTTGCAATCAACTACAGCAAGGTCTTTGACTAAAGACATTCCAAATGTACACAAAACCTTTGGAAGTTCACCATCCTTGCAATTATCTACAGCAAGGTCTTTAACTAAAGACATTCCATATCTTGAAGGAGAACGTACAAGCTTATCTTCCAATGCTGCACTTCCTCCGTTGTCTGCTGAGGTCTTATATGATTCTAGTTCTGGTGAGTTTTTTAAGCCATCTGTTTTTTTATTTTTCGTCAATGACCCTTTGGTCAATTGGCATTTCCTGGTGTTTATAACTGAGGCATCCAAGGGTCAAATCCCCCCTCCCACTTAAAATATATTAAATAAAGGAAAAAAGAAAAGGAAAAAGCAAATCAGCTTTTCTGAATATAGCTTATCTTTGCAAACAGATGTTTTATCTCCACAGAAGGAAGCTGCCATTGTATCTCCAGGCCAGCAGCAGAAGCTTATAGATGATGATACAGGTGTAACCCCTTCACTGGCATCAGGAGCTGTTGAGCCTGTAGCATGTAAATTATTTCACTTTCCTATTTAATTTATCTATGTACTTGTCATATCTGTTGGATAAAATGATTTCAGTGTGTTATAAGACATGGTAAACTAATTAGATGCAAGCATTTTCTACAGCAGAAGGCTTTATTCGAGGAAGGTCATACAATATCAGGCTGGATGATCAAGTTCTGCTTAGATTTTCTCCAAAAAACTCTGACTCAACTTATTACTTCAGTGATATGGTAATTTTAGTTTGAGAAATGCTACAGACCTTCATGAAAGTCCATTCTTCGCACTGTGAGGGTGCCAAGCAGCTGTGTGGGTCCTACCATGTGGATCTTTACCGGAGTGGGACCCAGATAGAGGCGTCAGCTTCATCCAACAGCGAAGATTGGACCTTCACCTGGCGAAGGTCTGTAGCAGTCCATTTTCAGTTCTATGCTATAATCCTGTGTCTGTTTTGCATATTCTATGGCTTTCTTCTTCTTCTTCTTCTCCTCTTTTTTTCTCCCTTCTTAGTTTTCATTTTGTTTTTGTTCTTGGTAATCCCATTTTCAACAACTGTAATGGTAACAGATCGGTGGAACTCTTACTTTCTTTCATGAAGAAGGAGCTAGGAGATGCCTTGAGGTAATTTTGGTTCCATAAACAATAGAAAGATCATCAAAAGTAAGTACCAATCTGTTTAGTGCTATTGATGCTTAATGAAAGCATTTGTATTCCAGGTTTCAATAACATTGGAGACTTTAGAGACTGTAAATCGGCGATTTATCCATCCTTCTCGGAGGAATTCCCCTACAATTACAAAGGTATTGTTTTAAAGGCAATTTATGAGTGACTTCTGCTTCTATCTCATATTCTACTTAGAACTTCATTTGGATAATATGAATTTTAGATAACACATATATTGTATTTTTCTTTTCTTTTTGACTCTTCCTTTGTATACTTCTGGTTTACTAGGGTTGTGCCCCTTTTTGTGCTTTTTCAATGAATTTATTACTTATATAAAAAACTATTTATAAACCAAGCTATCCCACTTGAATTGACTTTTTGATGGATTAGGTGTTTGAACCTTTGTTGAAGACAGTTTACACTTAATTATATTCTTTGTTGAATCCTATTATGGAATGCTTGAATTCTGGTTTATTCTTTCCATTATTTGGTATATGTGAGATTTGTGCTATTTCTCTTCTTACAGTATGTAGTTTGTTCATGAGATTTTTGCTTAGATAAGGATTTCATTATCAAATTTCTCTCTCTAAATCTCTGCCTAAAGCTTCAGGATGTGCGTGTTGCAGCTTTAGTTCATGCTAAGTTTCTGTTTATATATGTGGAGCTGAGCTTTCTGACAAGCGAAGCTCAAGTTTGGCTGAGCCAAGTTTGAACAATCTTAGCTAAGCTTGGTTCAAGCTTTAGCTACTCTTAACAACTCCTAAATGTGTAGAGCCAAGTGTGACCAGCCAATATTCAGCATGTCTCAGTTTGATTGCAACCTTAAAATACTATTATATTCAGCCAAATCTTAAGTTTGATGCAACGCTTTAAAGCTGTGTCAAAATTTTGTTTGTCATTAATATCTTCATGTGTGTGTGTGTGTGTATAAATGATGATTAAGAGTTGGATTCTGATGATTGTCACTAAGAGTTGGGGCTCTCACCTGATGTGGAACTGGGCAAGGCTAACATGGATTTGAAGTTAGTGAAGTCTAATGTCAAAAAACAGGTTTTCTGTCGGGTCCTTATATTTGAGAGGTACAGACAAGTTTTGCTCAGTGCCACAATCATAATATTTGCAAATACTGTTAAGATTTTTTGTTTAGGAAATTTAGGGGTATTCTTCTCTGTCTCTCTCTCTCAGAAAGAGCACTTTTTTCTGGTTGATCTTGGTGCTTTATAATTTTTTATTTGTAATACATTATAGAATAGTAACCTATGCTATTCATTTGCTTCTGGTTCCTTTTTTCTCCCCTTTCTTCTTCTTTTTTTTTTTTTCACTGGTGTTCTTTCCAATCAAGCATGTCCACCTTTTGTAAGTTTATGTTGTAAACCATACACCTTACATTGCTCAAATACTAATCTTGAAAAGCTTACAGAAATAATTTGAAAGAGCTAGATAGTTATTACTTATTAGGTTTTTTACTTTTCATTATGTCTCATGTTTGTTGGACCAATATCCTTGCAGGTTCAAAGTGATCATTATGAGGTTGTTGCGGATTTGGTGCAAACAAGCTTTCTTTTCTCCATTCCCATGGATGGGCCCATGTCCTTTTCCACTCCACATGTATCCGTACAATGGTCACTTCGATTTGAATTTTTTACCACTCCAAAGAATGTAGATTGGACCAGGTATGACTTAACACTATCACAATACTATTGCTTGTTCCTGTCCATGGGATTTGTATGCTGTGAAGGTTTGCATGTTATGAGAACTATACTTGAAGTACATGATGTGAAAAAGTTATATGGTCATGTCAGGGAAAGATATTTTTTTTAATAAGTAACGAAAAAATTTATTAATAAAAAAGAGTCACCCTTGTACACGGGGGTGTACTAGGGGATAAAATCAATATTTCAAAATTACAATGCTCAAGCATATCTAGCAAAGAAGAACAGTGGAGATAATTAAAAGCTACATTCCAAACCAATAAAGTATGAAAAAAGAGAGATTTAATTTCAGGAATAGACCGTTCACTCCCCTCAAAGCATCTCACATTTCATTCCCGCCAAAGATACCACATTATGCAATGTGGTACAGCCCTCCAAAAAGCTAAATTTTGGTGTCGACCAAAAGGACCTGGCCACGCTGCTAATAAATCGAGTACCCTTTTTTTTTTTTTTTGATAAATAATAAGGATGTATATTGAAGAACACTACCTTATGCAGAAAAACATAAGGCAGAGAGAAAAATACAAAGGGAAAAGAAAGAGAAAAAAGAAAAAAGAAAGGAAAAGATACTAAATACATAGGAGAGAGCTAAGGAACGTAGGGAGAGAATCACTAGAGGTGAGTCCCTAAGCCCTAGACCAGTCAAATAGAGAGCCACTGAAAGAAGCCAAGAGCTGGTCATCCGAACTTTCCATGTCCTCAAAAGTCCTCCTATTTCGCTCCCTCCAAAGACACCACATCAAGCATAAAGGAGCTAAATTCCAAATGCTAGACAAATGCTTTCCAGGCCAATTCCACCAACCAAATAGAGTATCCGCAACCGATCTTTGCAAGACCCAAGAAAACCCAAAAGATCTAAACACCAAACTCCACAACCGATAAGCCTTACCACAATGTAGTAACAAATGATCCACCGTCTCCCCATTACTACGATACATGATACACCAGTCGACAAAATCCATCCCTCTTCCCCTCAAATTATCACCTGTAAGGATCCTATCCCATACAGCAGTCCACACAAAGAAGGAAACACGCCGCGGAGCCTTAACCTTCCAAACACCTTTCCAAGGAAAAATGATGGGCAAGGGGCTTCTCAACTTATTGTAAAACGATCGGACATCAAAATCCCCATTCTTTGTCAACTTCTATCGCATACGATCTCTGTTCTCAGTGGGAGGTAGATTTGAGCCCAAGGTATGGAGAAAAACATCCACACCACCCATTTCCCAATCATTCGGTCTCCGAGTAAAATGAACATCCTAGCTTCTCCGTTCCTCTATCCCCAATTGTTCAAGAGAAGAGGCCACCGATGCCTCTTTATTGAAAGCAATCCCATACAAACTCGGAAAAGTCAATTTAAGTGGAGAATCCCCACACCATTGATCTGTCCAAAGCTTCACTCTATCTCCCACCTCTACCTCAAAGCGGATATTCTTGCTAAAATCCTCCCATCCCATGCGGATACTTCTCCACAAGCCACTCCCATGTATCCCTCTACCTAACTTGGAAGTCCAACCCCCCCATTCTTCCCCAAACTTGAGAGCTACAATCCTTCTCGAGTACCCTTTGCGGTATAACCCATATAAGACAAAACAATCTCTACACCATTGTCCACAATTCGTATGCTATGGGACAGTGAAAGAAGAAGATGATCCACCAATTCTCCATTGCCTTTACACATGGCACCAATAAATATCAATAATGTCAGGGAAATATTATGGCAGTTTTCTTTGGCAGCTAGATCTTTGTGTAGCAAAATGGCACATTCTGAAATTTGGGGGGCTACTCCTTTGTGTTTGATGTGGACTTTATGGAGAGAAAAGGAATATATGTAGTTTCAAAGGTATAGAACGTTTGATAAGTCAGCTGAAGTCTCAGTTCTTGGTAACTCTTTATTGAGTAGGAGCAAACTGAGACAGACCATCTTCTGCTTCAGATCTTGTAGTTTTTTGGACAAATTGTACTTTAGATGACTTTCATTGTAGCTCTTTTCCCTATTAGGGTGTCCCTTTGTATACTCCCCAGCTCCACCCCTCTGTTCTTATTTTATTAATGAATTTTTTTTTGTTATATATATATATATATAACTAGTTCTTTAAATGAAGAAACGACATTAGATGATAAGGTATGCCATGCATCTAACTACGTTCTTCATTGACTTGTGCTCATAGGTATGACTTGAGGAGACAAGTTAAATCAATTTATTAGAAGTTGCGGACTAGTTCAATGCTAGGGCTTTTGCTGTTCTATTTTAGTTTATAACCATGCTTTGCAGTTAGAGATTTTAATTGTACCCAACTATATGCTATTTCAGTAGTTGTTGAGAATCCCAATAATCTTTGGATTTTCTGACTTCAGATATGAGCACCCGCTTCTGATAGAGGGAAGAGACAAAAGTGAGTGGGTTCTTCCAATTACTGTGCATGCTCCTCCACCTGGGACTTCTGGTGGTCACAACCGCAGTGAGAAACTCTTCTCTTTGGAGCCATTGTGGGTGCATAATTGAAAGGTAACTTAAATTGTTGATTTAATTGAAGTAACTTTGTCATAAACTGAAACTTGTTAGCATATGTTGAGGATGGGTAAAACTTAGGTGCAGTTGTTTAGGTGTAGCACATTAAGTACCCAATTTTGTTAAAACACAGTTGCATTGAATTTATTGTTCTTGGAAAAAATTACATTGTGCTTTATTGGTCAATGCAACTATTTGTTTGATTTTAATTTGGGGAACCTAATGTATTGCACCTAAGTTTTGTCCATTGAGGATTAATAAATTTACATATTGTGGATCTCTCTCTTCCTTTCAAGAACTGTTGTTCTTATTTTGTTTCTGTCAAGCAAGTACTTAAGATTGTGGTTAGAGTACAGTAACATGAAAAGACAAGAATCTATAATGAATCTTATTATAATGCTAATTTATCATGTATAATTGAATATTTTTTATATAGGATAAGGTTTCTTCATGACACAGGTAGACCTAACCAGCTGAAATACAAGTGTTTAAGCCAGACTAGCACCCATGAAGCTCAGAAGCTATTTTATTTTTTTGGAGAAATGTCCATTCAAATGAATGATGGGTGAGTTCAAACACATAAGGAAGATGATGAGAGTGGTCACTTAGATGCTACACTTGATGTGTTGGCTCCCAATGCAGTTTATCATCGCATTACTAAGTGCTGCCTGCATGTCATGCCCTACTGATGTACGTTCTTATTTTTTCCATTATTATTTTTACATTCAGAATCACTTTCAGCTGAAATGGTCATGTCTATACATTATATAAGAGCGACAACATGCCTTAGGTGTTTCACATACATACATAAAGGTCTTTGGTTGATTTTTCTAGTCTACAACTTGCATTCCATCGGGATAAAAACTGTAGAAAGAAAAGATAAAAGTGAAGAGGGTTGAGTAGGGCATGTATGTGAAATGCAAGCCTCAAGTATGTCAAACCCTTTGTCTTGCCTTTTCTCTCTATCTGGATGATCGTCTGCTCCTCTGCTCTTTGCATGTCTCTCTCTCCCCTTTTGTTGATGTCAACTTTCTCACTCTTATGTTGGGTTCTTACTCTTGTTTACTCGGAGCAGTTGCATTTCCTTGGTGTTCTTGCTCTTCATTGCTAAAAAAGCCTGTGCTTATAAGCAATGAGGGACATGGGAAAACCATTGACTATCTCCATCGGGTGAAGCTGTTTTCATTAAACTTATCGAGACCAACTATACAGTAACTGGAAGGCTTCCTACATATTTGTTATTCAATTTTTTATTTTGCACTTTAATCTTTAATTGAGTGGGACTTTGCCCTAGCAAAAAAGAGTGAGACTTTGTTGTATATACATGATTGCTTTGTTGTTTCTTCTCTACATACATATAAATGTTTTGAAATTTCATTTTCTTTTTTCACCTTTGATCAGAAAAACATTAAGTGCAATCAATTAATTGTCTATAGCAATTTTTTGTATTATGATTGAAATTTTGAATGTTTTGCATGGTAAATAGTTCTGTAGGTTCAGCAATTATTGTGTGTGTATGTGTGCGCGTGTGGATTGAGATAATTTCATCTTTGCTCCTGTCCTAGATAGCTTTGAGGTTCCCACCGATTGAGCTGGCTAATGCTCTTATTGAAAACAAAAACAATGCTAAGAATGTCCCCCTTTTATATATATATAAAATTGAAATTGAATTGGCTGATGGGACGACTACAATACCTTGGTTCAATCAAACAATTTATGTAAGGTTACAAGAATTGAAGATAAAATTATGAAATTGAATTTCGGTTATTTGTGAAAACAAACTTCGGCCCTATAGCATTTATAAAATTAAGGGCTTTCCTTTTACATGTCAAATTGGTACAGAATTTTTTTACAGTTTTTGGATATAATAGTCCCGAAACAGACTTGAATCATTAAAAAAAAAAAAAAAAATCCTTCTAATTTAGAGCTTTTTCGGCTATGGGTTGTGCACACGGAAACAATGAAGAATTAACAATTGTGCAAGTAGGTGCACCTGTTTCTGCTCCCTCAAACAAGTATAGTAGAAGCCATGCGTGGTAACCTCTTTCTGGTAGATTGGTTGGGTGGCATTCACATCATTAAGACGTTTAACTCTCCTGTAACAAGTCTAATTATATATGGACAAAATTTAGGTATAATATCTTAGGTGCAGTTCTTTAGATTCCTCTTTTAAAGATTCTGATATGTGGATACTTAAAAAATAAAGTTCTATCTTATGAGAAAAAGTCCACTTGGCAGGATCTTAAGAGGGGAATTTAACGAATTGCACTTAAATATTGTACCTAAGTCTTACACAATATATATATATATATATATATATATTATTTACTACCTATTTCAACATCTTCATGCAAAAATACTACTGGGTTTCGTTTCGTAGCTATTTAATCGATCCTAAATAGAATTGTCATTTTATTAAAACTTTTTAACTATTTTATCTTGCGAAAATGAACTGATAGCCAATTAGTTATGTCAAGTTTCTTCTTTGTGACGTGTATGCTAAATTGTCAAATCAGTTTGTGCCACTCACACATCATGCAACTGTTTTATGCTTATACTTGAGGAAAGAGCATCAGCAGCACGCTAGAGTAATCACAATTGTGATAAATTAAACAAATTAGTTCTGAAAGTGGGTGGATGATTACCCCCCAAAATAAGAAAGTTGCCAAAGCACGTTTGGTTGGTGGTTTTGTTTCACTTTTGACTTTGAGCTTGTGCATGTGATGTGTTTTGATCTTCTTGTTCCGTTTTTTTCTCTTTGGTAGGTTGTAAGTGTTTATTAGGTATAGGTCTGGCCATTCTAGCATAGGATCGGGTTCACTTTTCATTGTAGCTTAAATTCGGTTATGTTTACCTCCAACAAAATTTGGTTCTACTAAAAAATTAAGGGTAAAAAAAAGAGAGCAATAATATTCTCATAGAACTGTTTTAAAAAATTCAGATGAGGACAGACATTTTTATTTGCCCACTTTGGCCTATTTCGATTCATTTTCGGTTTATTCGGCTCACTTCGGTTTATTTCGGTCTAATTCGGTACAATTCAGTCCACTTCAAAGAAAGCCAAAACATTTTGCATCTGGATTTTGGACTCCTCATCTACCCAACAACACAATTATCTAACGTTTCTTGGCTTGCCTAGTTTTTTTTTTTTTTTTTTTTTGAGAATGCTTGGCTTGCTTAGTTGACTTATATATATTTGGATACCATCCCATCTTTTCAACTTTTTGATTTAACTCAGCGTTACTGCTCTCTTCCTTTTTCTTATCTCCAATGCAATTGGCTCTTCCACTTTGGAATTTTTTTAGCTTTCGACCTTCAACCTTTTTGAGCTAAGCTTGCAATGGCTGAGAAGAACACATGAATGAAATTGGTCTAAACATCACCAACACAGTGAGCTAGAGGCGGTGCCATATGTGTTGAAAGTTCATCAAAGGTGTTGAGGTTTTATCAGAGATATGTTAATCGATATAAATTTTTATATTTCAATCCATATAAAAATTCTTAGTTCAATCCATATTTTTCTCACACAAGAAGGTGATTACTT